>APFE030400913.1:25996-196878 GCA_000404065.3 Pinus taeda | reverse complement strand
ACCATTAAGTGATAAGGAAGCTTTTCTATTTTAGAACAGGGAAAAAGATGGGAAAAAGCCTCAAGATGCTTTTGCCATATGTATGCATTGCATGTAGAGTTAGAGCTTTTAGTGAGTGATTTTAGGATTTTTAGATCATGCTAAGTTTTACAAATTATGAAGCCTCAAAGGTATTGAATATGATAGAGTGTGAGAGAGTGTTGTGGAGAATAGGTTGAACATCGAAGCCTGTATTTCCTCTAGAAAATTGTAAGGGCTATGAACGTTAAAGATCTGGCCATGAAGAAAGGTTGTAAGTATTTGTTTATTAATATGATAAGTGTGGTTTTTAGAAACTGGATGTTAATTTCTGAATTGGGTTCAATATCAATCAAACTGTGAAGGGCGCACACAATACCTTGAATGCGTGATTAATAGTTGTGAATCACTATTATTATTAATGCGTTGGTTGTTGATATGATATATGACCACGTTATTGCAGCTGTTTGAAATGGTATTAGTTTTGTATTAAATACATGGTTGTTGACTGCGCTGGTGTCATCGGTTCTATAATTTGACATTAAAAAAAGAATATAAAACTGTGTTTCAGCTTGTATGATCAATGGAACTGATAATCAATTCAGTGGTGATTTAATATATATATTGAAATCGCGGGTCTTGATTGGGAATTTATTGAAATGGAATTTGACATGGACAAATTATGGAGATCCTGGGTATTGCAGGCTAAGCTTGCATCATTTCACAAACACTGCTTCAGATGCACAAAAAAAATTACTCTGTCAAAAAAAAATAAACTGCTATGTTCCTTCATTCTTTACACTACTGTGTAAAAAATAATTCTTACATTTACTACTGTAAATGTAATTCCCTACATATGCTGCTGCATTTCAATTACATTACCATTTTTACATTCAACAAAAAAAAGCATTACATTTTCTCTATCCATATTACACACAACTGTGCGTGTAGAAACCTTTTTTTTTACTTCTTCATATGATTTGCTGCATATTACGAAAAAAAAACTCCAGAACAAAAACATTACATTGCATATGTTAAAAAACAAAAAAAAAACATATGACTTTTACCTTTTCTTGTCCCATAAAACAAGAGTTACACCTGTGCATAAAAAAAAACATTAAAATTAAAGACTTTACCAATACTTACTAACCGCAATAAATTCATTTATTACATTCATGGCAGTAAATTAAATTTTTGTCCTTCTCCTTTAGTTCAAGTTTCTGCCCTATCGCACGGCGAAATCTCTTGGGACAAACAGTAGTGAAGTACCATGTGCTACCAACCGTTGATCTTTCCCTCATTGATCGAACGGCTGACGGCAATATCGGGAGGCCCTTTCTTGCTAAACTTTACCGGCCGGGGAATGGGTGGTTTTGGAAAGTCAACTGAGGACACACGTCAGCTGATCGGTGTGATCGGAGCCTCCCCATGAAATACCACGCTGCATGAAAGGTGGTGCGGGGAAAAAACTACCTGGTTTCTGGAATTAACTGCGCGACAATGTTCAACTGTAGCAGCAGTTGAAATTATGATTTCAACACCAACATAGGGTCATGTTCCATCTTTTTATGTTAGGGGAGTGAGTGCATATTGTCATAAATGCTCTGGTATTGTATTCTATTGTATGGTTGAGTCTGCGAGAGGGCTTCTGCATTTGAATGGTCAATGGAGGGCTACATTAGAAATTAAATTCATGTCAGTTCAATTGAAGCAACTGTTTAATTGATGATAATTGTCCAAGCCCATTCTGCTTGAACGAATTCCTTTTCATGGATATTTTAGTCGATAGCTATTGGACTTATTCTTCTCTAGATAACTCTTCTTTTTACATAGTGACAAAGAAGGAAGAAGACACTATAAAGGGACCAGAAATAGCTGCTATAATTCATTGAATACCATATATTCTTCGAGTAGAGTAAACTATTGTCAGATATGTTGTGTATATATATAAATATGTGTTGGAGGATAAGAATACATAGGATGTCCATCCCCTTTAACCATTTACATCTCTTACGCTAACAAATTTTGATATCAATGAGCCATGATAAGTTTTCCAACTCTGTATGACCATAAATGCTTTTAATAGTGCATTATAGTATCTTTCCATCTGTGCATGTGATCATAAATTATTTTAGTAGTACATTATAGTATCTTTCCATCTGTGCATGTGATCATTCAAAATTTTCGATGTGCGGAGACTCATTCATTTTAGGATTAAAAAAGTAGGAAGCATTTTATACCCTGGCATGCGAAAATTTAAAAGTGCCACACCATCTTCTGACATCAAACCAAAAGGGTACAAAGCATATTATAACCTAACATACTCATCTTTTGACATCAGACCAATAGGGTGCAAAAGAATATTATAACCTCACATACAAATCACAAATTCATTTGCTGACATATCCTGATAAATGGGCACAAAGCATAAAAATAATGGCATATAAGAAGATTTGAAGATTTGGTAAGCCGGTGCAATTTGTTCTTGCATTTTCATCTTGTGTGTTGAAGATTTGGAAAGCTAATGTTATGGTGAAATTTGCTTTTAATATTGTAAAATTAAATGATCCAAACTGACATTAATCATTTAAAGGGGCTTGGTGGAAAAGGTATCACTCAAGCGGCTATAAAAATGTTCTATGTTACACTTCACTTTATTTGCACCTAGATTCAAAATTTTGTTTGAATGTTTCAGTTCTATATAGAATATATTTAGGTTGTAAGGCGTTTCCCTTTGAAATAAATTTCCCCAGCTGCTGTCGTGTCCTATTTTTGACCGTAGATTTGTGGTGTTAGACGATTGAATGAATTGTGATCGTTGTTCCAACACTGATCCAAAATTGAATGGTTAATGGGGAAGCGGGACAGACGCAACGCTAGCGAGCCATTCATTTCACAGCTGACATGTAATTGGCTCGCACTGCCAACAAGGGCTCGACCTGGACTCAAGATCTGAACCTTCGCCTCATGCGCAAAAAAAATACCATCACAATGATGAAGGAGAAGAATTCCTCCGTCATAACGTTGGCGAGAAAAATGAAATCGACATCTTTCCATCGAAAATGTTGTAATAATGTTGATCTTGAAACAGGCAGCTAGATCATGGCACCATTGACAGAAGACTCCGGAGTCTATAGAAGATTGTTCCTGGTGGCAATAAAATGGAAGTTCATGCACTTTTTCAGGAGACCGTGGACTATATTTTGAATCTTCAAATGCAAGTTCAAGGTTTGGAAGCTCTTGCAGATTTGTACACTGCGAATTCTGCAGGTCGTGTGGTCGAGTCCACCCTGCTACACGACCGATCAACATCCTACACTGCACAGGTCTAATATGGTATATACGCGAGCTTTCTTTCTTGTCTGTATAAGTTTAACTATGCAGTGTATATATGAAGGCAACGAGGATGTAGCTGGTTGTTACCTGGGAATGTTTCTCACTATATGGTATGGTTGTATAAAGCCGATAAATTTACTCTTTGTAAAGGTACTAATCCTATTTCTCAATATCTAAAAGGGGTGAGGATTAAATATGGAAAAATGGCCTCCCATTTTACTAAACACTACGCAAAGAAGAGTATTGAAATATGGAAAGAAAGGGATTTGAGACGAGGAGAGAAAGAGGAGCACAGAAGAGCTAGAGGCAGACTGAAAAGTTAATCAACATTGTTAGAGTGGCTCGCCGTTTTTGTTCCATGAATGACGTCAAAGAATAAAACTCGCTCCCACACAAAACACCAATTTTTTCGGTCCACCTCCTGTCCTCCTCAGCCCTTATGACGGCACGTCAGCCATTATATATAAAAGTGCGATTATGTTTACACTGCAAACTGCATATTGATTTTCACATTTGTGTGTTTTTGAAATTTGTACTTTGTGCTCATAGAAGCGAGATATTCTATAAGATGTGTACTTCTTGCTCGTAGAAGTGAGGTATCTTCTTAACGTTGTTTGTTTTCCAATGATGAAGCAGAAGAAATCCTCCCTCATAATGATGGCGAGAAAAATGAAATCGGCATCTTTCCATCGAAAATGTTATAATAGTGTTGATCTTGAAACAGGCGGCTAGATCATGGAGCCATTGACAGAATACTCCAGAGTCTACAGAAGATTGTTCCTAGCGGCAAGAAAATGGAAGTTCATACACTTTTTCAGGAGGCCGTCGACTATATTTTGAATCTTCAAATGCAAGTTCAAGGTTTGGAAGCTCTTGCAGATTTGTACACTGCGAATTCTGCAGGTCGTGTGGTTGGGTCTGCCCTGCTACACGATCGATCAACATCCTACACTGCACAGGTCTGATATGGTGTATACGCGAGCTTGCTTTCTTGTCTGTATAAGTTTAACTATGCAGTGTATATATGAAGGCAACGAGGATGTAGCTGGTTGTTACCTGGGAATGTTTCTCACTATATGGTATGGTTGTATAAGGCCGATAAATTTACTCTTTGTAAAGGTACTAATCCTATTTCTTAATATCTAAAAGGGGTGAGGATTAAATATGGAAAAATGGCCTGCCATTTTACTAAACACTACACAAAGAAGAGTATTGAAATATGGAAAGAAAGGGATTTGAGACGAGCAGAGAAATAGGAGTGCAGAAGAGCTAGAGGCAGACTGACAAAGTTAATGAGCATTGTTAGAGTGGCTCGCCGTTGTTGTTCCATGAATGACGCCGAAGAATAAAACTCGCTCCCACACAAGAACGCAAATTTTTCTAGTCCGCCTCTTGTCCTCCATCAACCCTTATCGATGGCATGTCAGCCCTAATATAAAGGTGCGACGATGTTTACACTGCAAACTGCATATTGATTTTCACATTTGTGTGTTTTTGAAATTTGTACTTTGTGCTCGTAGAAGCAAGATATTCTATAAGATGTGTACTTCGTGCTCGTAGAAGTGAGGTATCTGCTTATCGTTGTTTGTTTTCCAAGTTTGTTTATCAGAATGTTTCAATAGATACATGTGAATCTAATTTGGTATCTATTTATCAATAGATACATGTGAATCTAATTTGGGATATATTTATCAGGAGATCAAAAATAGGGTTTATAGATGTATTTTTTTTAATTTTATTTATATTGGATTTTTTTTTGTAATGAGAATTTTTGTATTAAAAAAAAAATTGCTACTGAAACATGCTGCTAAAGCAGTATATAGGAATGAAGGTTACAATTTTTGTGTTAAAAAAATTGTTATTAGAACATGTTGTTAAAAATTCTTCAATAAATGTAAAAGAAAGAGGACAAAAAAACCATACTTTTCTTGACAAAAAGAGAGCAGGGGATTCAAGACTAGATCTACTGAAAATTAAATACATTGTTTTTTGAGTACATGAAGAGATTCTTACAAATTGCTTGCACAAGGTACTATAAAAATAAAACATCTCTAGAATTTGAGTGAAACCATCTTTTTATTAGATCTGTAGGAAGATCAAGACACCAGATTTTGGAGATTTCTTACTTTGATATTTTCTATATTTTATTAATGGTTAATAACATTGATTAATTTTTAGAACATTTGAAAAAAAAAAGATTACATATTTTTCTTCTTTACTTCTTACTTCTTTTTTAAAAGACTGTTTTTGTCCTTTCCTTAGGTGAAACCTCTTCCTCAACATGTGAATTGATGATCTCTGATTGCACTAGATCTGGAACTGCCTAATCAAAATGGGATATTGAATTAATCATTCAACCTTGACTTCTGCTTCTGTAGAGTGTAGAATTCCAAATCTATTTCTAGAGGGAGAATGGAATTGCATGATTGAAATGGGGTATTGAATTAATCATTCAACCTTGACCTCTGCTTCTGTAGAGTGCAAAATTCCAAATTTTTTTACTCGAGGGAGAATGTTGGTGAGACTCAAATCTATTAGAATGAGGCCTTTTGTGTTTCCTTGGAATTTGTTTGAATGTTCATTGCAATGTATTAGTTTGAGAAGATGACGATGAAATAGAAAGAAGTTGAGATATTATAGTATTTAGACAAATTTTTGTAAAACACATACTTATCGCAAAAATTACATTTGAAAGGAACTTGCTCATAATCTAGAACCTGAAGATGACTTGGACCCTCCAAGTCAGCTAAATTATCTTTGGGAGTCTTGCAAAATACATTTCAACGCAAATTTTGGCATGCTAGAAGTTGTATTCCTTGGACTGTAAACTAGTAATATAGCAGGTCAAATTACTTTTGGGAGTTTTGCAAAATACATTTCTAACACAAATTTTGGCACATGAGAAGTTGTATTCCTTAGAATATAAAGTAGTAATATAGCAGGCCAATTTGTCGATAGATTTAAAAATACCAAAAAAAAAGGGGAAGATATGAAAGGGGGAAGATATGACAATTTGATCCCAGTAGGCGTAGAAAAATTCTATGTTAGGATTAAAATTCAAAGTCAAATAGATGAGAAACATTTTCCTGGAGTCTATGAAGTAAGGCTCAGATCTGAAGATCATATCTCTGTCCTCACATTCAACAATAAAAGCATGATATCCCAATAAAAACATGATATCAGTTTCCACATTACAGAGTACCAATGAGTTCATGATCTACCTAATTGTTAGAAATTCGTTCTAAAATAGAAGTATAATTAGGGCAAAGGCGGATAACCTTACCCATCAACCCTTTTTTTCCTTGAGAATTTTAACATTCTCGTTGATCACAGAAGAAAATTCCAAATTAAGAGAAGGAATTGTGTCGGCTCCTTTTACAAAGCTACTTAGGTGAAGCACTGAACCATGGGGCAGTCAAAGACCACCCAACAAAGAACTCTTTAAATCAACAACTCTGATTTGCGGACGAATTCTTAAAACTCGGCCATCAACCAGTAAGGACACAACAAAAAACACAAATAAAAAAAAAAATGAAACTCGCAAACATAATAAATCCTCAGTCATGGAAAAGGAGTCTTGGAATGAGCGGAAGGCGGCAGCTGAGCTAGCAAACGAAAATTGCAAATTCCTGCAGCAGCTGAGGGCGATGGCTAGGATTACCCTAACCGCTCCGTCAGGCTCTTTTTTTCATTTTTTGGTATAGGTGCTTATCAGATCCTCCCCAGGTTAACATGGATGTATTCTAATGGATTTTAATGATGTAGTTGGCACTGTAATTAACTTTTTTCTGTGCAATAAGTAAAATGAGAAAAGTAAGCGTCTTCATATGGCCACCTTGTTGAAGCGAGCGCAAGTAGAACAATCCTTTAACGAGACTCGTTGATTAACCTACCAGGATATTCATTTTTCCCCTTTAATCACATCAATAACCTTTCTCCATAAACTTGTCAGCTTTAAGAGATTTATGAGCAGAATTTCGCCCTTTTTTTTAATAATTTAGATTTAAAAGAATGACAGTTATAGATGAAAATGAAAACAATTGCAGCTTGCTACTCATAGAATATTTTTATTGAAAAATTGTTATGCCTAGCTTAATCATACCTATTCCTATAGACTTGGCATGTATATTGCCTAAAATACTTGTTTAACCAAAAAGCTACCACAACATAACTAGCACAAAAGATTACAGAGAATTTGGCCCTCAAGGGGCTTTTTCATTCGTGCCAACGTAAGAGTCTGCACCGCATGCTTGACTGAGCTCATATTCACATTGAACGAGTCCATTTATTGGCCTCGAACATGGCTAACTCTGTAGATGGCTTGTAGGGGTGCTGAATCTCTGAAGTCACTCCTTCGCACATGTTGGACTGAAATGAGAAGAGGTCTGAAGATTTTCCGTAATTCGGTGACCAGAGTATACAGGAAACCCAATTTGTCTCCACCATCTTATATTTCCTCTTGTGAGCATGCATACAAGCTCCAAAAACATGCTCCCATTCATTAGATGCCAACATTTGGATGGCAAATTCAATTGCACACTGATCCCTAACACTGCTTTCTGTCGTTGCTTTGTATTTCCAATCTCCCTGCCATCTGGTCCATTTGCAGGATGCATTTGCCAATTCACATTGAGCCTTATAAACATCGCATTCACACAGGACACCACACCTTGCTAGACTGGCAATGAACCATGATGGCATCTAAGTCACAGCAGCGCTGAGATAGTTCTTCTTCAACCTGTGACCCCTAGAGTGCAATCTGAAACTGATGCCCTTTGCTGGCTAAATCAATAATGTAATGACTGGTGAATTCACCAGACTTCTAGCTTGCTTGACAGAGATCATCAATGCAAAACCCCAAACTCCTAATATCAGAGGAATCCGACTTGAAGGGCTAGCTAATACAATAAACCCAACACCCAAGAACTGGGCAATAAAACCACATGCAACAGTCTTCCTCATTATTATACAGTTAATAAATCCTATTGTTAGTGAGTATGAATGTTGAAGTAAAGGTCTCTGCAGTGGCTTTAACTCCCATTTCTCACTTGCGTACTTGAACTAACAGTCTAACACTTGGGGCAACAAGACGTACTTGTGTGTATAGTAAGGTTATATCATGGGACGAGAGAGAAGACCGAGCAGCCCTCGCTGCCGTTTATATGAAATACTCTTCTTAAAATGACTGACATACTTGTGTATATAGTAAGGTTATATCATGGGACGGGAGAGAAGGCCGAGCATCCCTCGCTGCCGTTTATATGAAATACTCTTCTTAAAATGACCGACGTACTTGTGTATATAGTAAGGTTATATCATGGAACGGGAGAGAAGGCCAAGCAGCCCTCGCTGCCATTTATATGAAATACTCTTCTTAAAATGACCCCCAAATTAGTCCCCAACTACGCCCTTGAATTGAGACCCCCATATTGGCCCCGAAACGTTTATATCAATGTGGAAAAAGTGGAAGTCGAAGTCGGAATTATGGCAAGGGTCCAAAAGTTTATATCAATGTGGAAAAAGTCGAAGTCGAAGTCGGAATTACGGCAAGGGTCCAAAAGTTTATATCAATGTGTAAAAAGTCAAAGTCGGAATTATCAATGTGGAAAAAGAAGTCGGAATTACGGCAAGGGTCCAAAAGTTGAAAAACTCGTTAAAAAAGTCAGCAAAATTAAAAAAACACAAAAATATTCATTTATTTTTAACATCTAGAGTATTCACAACATCAAATAAATGCATTTCCACATAAACATGTAAAGAAAGCTAATATTATGTATATGAAGTCTAGTGCTACATCACATATCAAAATAGTGAATCAACTCCTGAATCTTGAGTTTTTTCCGAGTCTCAACTCTTAAGACAACAGACTTTTTGGGTCAACTCTCGATGAAATCGGGCATATAACGAATAAATCACGATTTTTTTGTTTATGAAAAAGTCTGCAAAAAATCAGAGGATTAAATAGTTTTTTTGAAAAAATCGCAATTTTAGAATTTAATCCTGATTTTTTGCAGACTTTTTCCACATTAATTACTTTATATGAAATCTGTGATTGAATTGAGGGTTTGGCCCTTGAATCTTTGATTGAATGGAGAGTTCTTAGGGCCTGAAAGACTTCAATTTTGATAATATTTTTCTTTCTCGGATGAGAACTGTGTATAGGAATTTTCAAAATCTCCTATCATTGCTTGAACTCTATGAATGAGTCGATTAAGACATTTTCTTGTGGAGACATTCGACAATGAAAATTTCAAATTACAATGGTGGAATCCCCACCACTGTTACACATGTTATTTCCCCAAAAATCTCCTATCATTGCTTGAACTCCATGAATGAGTGTAGCAAGACTCGCTTGAACTCTACAAGACAAATTTCTTGTGGAGACATTCGACAATGCAAATTTCAAATTACTATGGTGGAACCACTATAACACATTTTATTCCCGCTGACCTAAGCAGTTCAAGGCCTTGATAAACTGCCAGTTCCTCTTTCTCACCATTTGTGGCATGACCAAGCCTCTAGGCATAATCAAGTCCCTGATTTTCATTGATCTAATGTGATCACTGCCATCCCTGCTTCCTTTGTACAAACTTTTAGTCTTTCCAAATGGTTAGTAGTTCACTTTGACTCCTTATAACTCAATTTTAGTCAACTGACCAGAAACAATTTACTCTCTTACTCGAAAATTTAATAAATTTTATTAATTATATGCAGAAGTAACAAATTTGTATATTTTGATGTTTTGTATTCTTGTCCTAATTTTTAGGTCACCTTAGTACAGATTTGAAATAGTGACCATAGAGTAAACACGAATAGCTCTGTCATATATGTGTAGGTTTCACGTTTTGTGAGAGTGCCCAATCTACTGTTGCTTTTTATTTGGGATTGAATGCAAAACTATAATTTGAAGTATTTGTCACAGTTAATACTATAATACTTTTGTATCATGGTTAAGAATCTTAATATAAGGTGTTGCATAATTAAGAAAATTAACGTAAGTTTTTGAGGACTGATCTGCAATTGGAGAATGGGGGCATCCAATTGGCCAAGGGAAAAAGTATTAATCTATCTGCTACTAGTCGCAGGATAGCTAGTTATATGCGAAACAATGAAATTTTAAGTTAATCCTACATTTTAGAGTAGAGTTGTCAAACGGAAGTTTGCGGGGTCTGTTAAAGTCGAGTGTTGTTCTTGCCCCACCATTATTTGATTCTGCCAAGTGACATGTTTGCTGATTCCTTAAATAATCGCAACTTCTCTTATTTTTACTATGTTGTGTTGTCTTAAATGTGTACCATTCAGTATGGTTCCATATGTCACAAAAATGTGTATTTTTACTGTGTTCTCTTGTTTTAAATGTGTACTATTCAGTACGTTTCCATATATCACAAACACATCTGACAACAAAAAGGTCTATATTTGTGTAGATCTTCTAATTTCAGACTAATTTCTGAACTTTAATTAGGAATTTTGCAACGATGTTAATATTATCATGCACCTCCTACACATCAAATCTAAGGTCAGTGTTTATATTATCAAGCACCAAGAATCGTGAAGATTACGATAGTCTATTTTGAGGTTTTCGATACAGTCCAATTTACCCATTGTAATTTCATTATGATAACAATTAGCCAGAAGTTTAGTCCTGAAACCCAATACGACAAAGCTTAAGTTTGTCCAATAATGATTGTACATACTGGGAAAAGAAAACTACTGCCTACTAGCCTTGTTGGTTTCTTAAAACTGAATAAATACCCAAATATCGTTGAATCTTATTTGGAAACTGATTGATGCTTTGGTAGGAATTTGGAAGTCTATCTTTACACTGGTGACGCACCAGGGATGAGCTGGTTGGAAATTTGAATATGTTTGCTTGCTGGCACCTGAAGGCAAGGTCTGGAGTTCTTTTCCCTTTGGTGATAGAAGTTAATATTGTTTGCACATATTCCCCTTAGTGATATCAGAATTACCATTGTTTACATCTTTTTGATTGCTATCACCTAAAGGCAAGGTTGGAGTTCTTTTCCCCTCGGTGATGGCAGTTTTAATATTGTTTTACATGCCTTCCCTGTTAGTGATGGTAGATTTATTCATCCTTCAGCTAGGGATTGAAGATCTATCCTACTCCATAGTACTCACTTTGAATGGGGAGATACATGAACCTTGTACCTCATAAACTTGACCAATTAATGACTCTATGGTGATCAAATTCTGGTAAGCCTCTAACATAGGGTGGAGTCTGGACTCTGGAAAACATATGTATGCATGCTTTATACATTTACCATTACTTCCAGTGCTTCTATGGCTTCTTTGCTTAATAAATGTCATTTTGACCATCCTTAGGGAGAACTTAGCACTTAATTTTAATCAAACGTGTAATTTATAATTTGGATTTTTGGGTTTATATGGAGGATATATCCTAAAAATACTAAAATGGTAACACTTTCTAAACTCTTCAACACTTTTCAAACACTTCAACTTTTGCTCTCATGGACTTGAGTATACAATTCGCACAATGTTGCATGTTTTCAACTAAGTTTGCAGGTTGATACATGTTTGGTGATCTAGTTGCAGGTTTTTTTGAAGTTTTACATCTTTTTATCCTTTTTTTCAAAAGAAAATACTTCGTGGAAAACCTTCTAAGTTCTAAGTACTTTCCAATGATCTGTGAATAGTAAATGAGGTAAACGTTGATCCTGATTCTGGAGTGATTCTGGAGTGTAATATAAAGAGGATCAAGAAAGTCAAACTTGTAACCTCTCAAATTTGGGAAAAGGTCTCATGTTTGGTTCATCTTGAACTAACCCCCGAGGCTCTACATTCTTCTACTCGTAAAGCAAGCATTCACAAATTTAGCTTTTCAGGTTTTTCAATTTTCATATCTTCATTTTTTGGTTTATCAATTTATGTTAAACTGCTCTCATTGTGTTTCATCATTTTTCTTTCTATTTGTTAGTGTGGCATGAATCTGGTAAACCTTTCCACTTGACCAAATAGAGTTTATAAATTGATGGACGTGTAATTGGTCATTCAACGTTGCCTTGGTTCATCATTTGACCTTGTGTTAGATATATAAATGTTTGAAACATTGAAATTTTAAGTGATTTATATCGATGATTGCCTTGTCATTAGAATTTTACATGGTTCAATTTTCTTTTTCTTTTAAGTTTTAACTTATCTCTTTTGTTTTTGACTTTACTTTGTTGCAGAAACCTTTAGAAAATCACTCCTCTTAGATGTACCATCACTTACTTTAATGGGAATACCTCTTTATTTTTATGAAAGGCTACCTATTTATTGTGCTTGAACTATTTGACACCTTTGCTGACCTATTCAAATTGGTAATTCCACTAAGTTCACAACTCTAGGCGATAAGGAGGGGTGTTTTTCTTGTACTTTGTTGACACTAGTTAAATTTCATTTTGTCTATATGCTCTCCAAAATTTATCTGCAACATGTTTTCAAAATTTTATTTACCATGTTTGTTGTACCATCGATTTGCAAATGGGAAAAATGTACCAATCACTTTGAAAATAAATATACTTATCACTTGTAATTGTTTTGTGCACTCCATGCAAATGCACACTATCCTTGACCGAAGAAAATGAGTCATTACATGTATGTTTTGAGATCGTTCCGATATAAAATTTTCGAAGATTTCCAACAAACATTTGTCTCCTATTTAAATGGGTGGTTGAAATTATTTTATGCAACACTCCCCTTTAATTACAAAAAACAAAAATTTAAACTAAGATATTTTCTGGTCCGAGTCTAAGCTATGCTTACATTTTTTTTTTTTTTGACATCAGTTGGATTTCATTTTCTTTTCTTCATTGCTTTAGCTTTGTCTTTTTGTTGTAAGCTTCACATTTCAGTGTCTTTATTGGCTGGTGCAACTGTTCGATTGTTCCAAGTTTTCCATGCATGTCCTCTATTTCTTCAAAAATTGGCTTGTATGTAAACGATTACCACATGTCACCTTCCATAGCTTGCTCTTCATCAATTTGTTCCAAAATAAATCATAAAAATATTTTGTCTCTCAAGGACACTATTGCATGGAAATTTCATTAACATTGTTATTTTCTACAACATCCATGTTGCCTTCAACATTCATTGTTGCAACTTCTATGAAAACATCAATAACACATGGTGTTTCAAGCCATGTTTCAAGAAGTTTTAGTGTGAGAGATTCTTAATGAATACATCAACCTCTTTTTCAATGAAGATAAGTTATTGTAGCATGTGCCACTAATCAATGCCAACGGCATGTCCGTGTTTATTTCAAAATGATTTAATGTATCTGACATCATCTACAATATAATCTGAAAGATAACCCATCGATCATAACAAACCATAGCAGCTAGATTCTTTTAATGTCTTCAAAAAACCAATGGATGCAACTTTGCGAGAAAAAAATGGCATTGCCACAATAATGTAAATCATAGTGGAGATCTTCATTCATATATATATATATATATATATATATATACACACTATAGAGATTTATTTATCTCAATGATAACTTGAGATTCTTATCCCACGCTGCATTCAATGTATGTAAATGAAAAATTAATAGATCAATTTAGTCTTAATTTTGATGGATTTGATTACCTATTCTTCCCCACTCTATGCTATTCTTCCCCTCTCTATGCCTTACGTCGTTTCCTTTGCAACATAAGGTACAAATGCTAATTAAAAAACATCTTCTCCCCATCCTTATAAAAATTTAATATTACAAACCATCTTAAACATAGAACTTCCTTCTCCCCAATCCTTAAAAAATTAACTATAGCATTGTAAAACATTAATTTAGATATTTAAAAAATTATTAAAAAAATTAAACCCTAATCCCTAATGTGAATTTTTATGTCCATGAATCGATTCATAAACATAGAAACCGTGCAAGAGAGTTTCAATTTCTCGTTGGAAGAACACTCAGTCACTCTCTGCGACGGTAAGACCTGACAACCCCACGGTAAAGAGTGTGGAGATGGCACACTTTTCTCTAAATTGAGCAATGAAGATTAGGTTTTTTTAGTGTGTTTTTAGGTGCGCAGGTCCCCTCAAATTTATTCTTTGTTACAGACTCTGGCACTGATCTAACCAGAGCTACTGATATCCCTTAAGACCTCTTGCCTGCCATCAAGAGCCCTTCCACGACGGGAGAATCCACAACAACGTGCAGATCTGGGACATCGTAACGCTTGCGTTTCTTGATCGGTTGATCTAATAATACCATCATTGGAATACTAAGTCCCATACCAAGTCACAACAAGTCTGACTTTTTGCGGTTTAAAAATCCCTTGTTTGGTAAGATGATAGAGAACGCTTCGATGACTGCCTCTACTGACCATGTGATGACTGCCTCTGCCACCAACCCTACCAACGTCATCGAAGCGTTCTCCGTGAGACAGATGGTGGAGATGACAAACTGTTGGTCAAGAAAACGACGATCAAGCTCATGCAAAACACTTTCCAAGGTAGGAGGACAAAATTGGAGCATGGGAATTGGCCGGGTTCAACGACATTTGCCCAACCAACTCCATAGAAAGAACACTTTCAGTATAAATATTTGAGGAAAAAGTTATATTTCATGTATACAACCTTTGTACATTGCTGGCCCTGGCATGCATGTTTGACAAGAACTACATATATTACGAGACATGGGGATCACATGGCGATATGGATATATTTTATTCATATTTTTCAAAATATCACAAAGATTTAGATTATGGTAATTTTCGCCGTGATGAATCACAATTCTATATCACTTTTCGTGATTGTCTTTGTTTATATTTTTAAATGATGAGTATTTACTAGCATTTGCATCAGATGTTGCAAAGGAAACGCCGTAAGGCATAAATTGAAGAACACAAATACAACAAAAGAATACTTCGATAAAGAATAAAAATATATTGAACGCTCAAATCAATGCCCCATTAACTAGAACCACTTAGTAGACATATCTATCAACATTAGGATTATACACAATGATCAAGAAATTTCTCATATACAAACAACACCTTCCACAAGAACCTTTTGTCACATCCACATTTTAAAAAATGCTTTGGAACATGATTGGAATCTCCCATATTGCCTTCTTCATTATGCAGATAAATCTTCCATATTGTTATTTTCATCATGAATATTGTTAGTTCATTGTTGTAAAGTGTTAGTGTGTTAAATTCAATACTATAAGTTCGACAAGCGAAAAAAATTCCTCAATTAGCATAATATGCATTTTTCTCTCAACCATGCATAAAATGAATTGTTAAAGAACAAGATATCATTTTAGTTTTGTATTCTAGGAATATACTAAAGCTTTAGAAAGCTTGATGAAATAGTTGTATACAATAAAGGATTATTGAAGAATTTGAAAAGGATGACTAAAGAATTTGAGAAGGAACAATTGTGTAAATTAAGAGATCAACTAAAGAATTAAAATTTGAACATTAGATGAAATGAGTATTTAATTAGAACTTCTCATAAAAAATTCTTAACTTGTGAGGTAGGATATCAAATTTCAACCCTACATAGAATGACATTGTTTAATAATAAAATACCATTTTAGTTTTCCAACCCAGGAACATATTAAGGTTCTTAGGAAGCTTATAAAACAATTATGTACTTTAAGAGATCCTTGAAGAATTTGAGAAGGACAAAAAAGAGCAAGTTGTTCCATATAAATGTTAGTTACTTTATGTATAGAGTTTCCAACATGATAGGAAACATGTATGTTTAGAGTTTCTCTTTTGTGGTTTCTTCAATTATTTCAAGGATTAGCTCTCAAAATAACTAAACTATTGAAACAAATTTACTTCAAAAGAATTGAATAAGAAACACCCATTGCCTCCTCTTAGAATGGAAACTTGCAATGCAACTCCGTAAGCAACCTAATCATTGTTAATGCTTTTGCAGAGCTCATTCCCATCAAAGAAGTCCTGCAACAACTGTTGTGATTCGAGAATTCCCACTAACCAAAACAATATCATGGATGAATCTCTTACCATCTTAGCATGTTAAACACTTTTCTATAGGCTCCATGCACTTTGCAAATAGATTTGTTGTCAGCTCTTCAGACCTAGCTTTAATTATTGTTGAATAAAAGCCCATGCCTCCATATAATGAATCAATATATGTGGTTGTCTAAGCAGTGGATGAAGAAGACCTCCTCAACAACAACATTTTGATGCTCATGCCAAGCAGTTTATCAAGACCAAAATCTAATTCAATGGTTCAATCCATTCACACATAATTTTCGACATATATGATCTTGCTGAGCATAGGTCACGTTCCAATCAGGAGTGACTTCATTCTCAAATCTGAAATCCATGCACAAATACCCGTATAAGTTGGTGGTTAATGCAGTCTATCTTAGACTGCGAACTGAATAATCTTCATTACTCTTTTTTATGTTTTGCTACCCAAAACTGAAAGTAAAATTGGCCTACATTGCTATGCAGCTTCGTAGGCAACTGCCTCATTGGGGTTAATGCTTTTGCAGATCTGATTCTCATTAAAGAAGTCTTGCAACCACTATTGTACTTTGAAAATTCCCACCTTGGGCTTTTCTCTTTGTCAAGGGTTGGCAAGTTTTATGGATATGTTGTTGTTGAGGAATAGGATGAGATTTGCTATATTTACAGTTTCTTTCGTTTTCAATAAGGCTACAGTAAACTAAAATGCTAAAATAGAAATATCATATTGAAAAATTGAAGTTTAAAATTTAGCTAGGTAAGTAAAAAATTGGCATATCTGAGGCATTTTCTTCATCTGAGGCATTTCCTCCCGTGTTTCCACTATGTTGCCCAAGGAGGTGTTAAAAATTTTGGGGATGGAAACAGTAGCATCGTACTATTACCGTGAAATCCTATACAGGTTACTTCACCAGCTACATGTTGCCCTGTTATAGGCATACCTCCATGAATTCTAGCTTGAAGCCCACCACATATGATGTGCATCTGGAAATTAAAGATATGGGAACCTTAGTTATGTCAAGGTCATACATCAGACAGTCTGCAAAAATATTTGGGAAATAATACCTTGTTTCTTCCTTGAGTTTGTGGCAGTAGGATAATCAAAAAACCAAAACACTCTCTCTTCATGCACTCAGATGAGAACACCAATCTTTTCAATTGAGTATGTAGGAAAGACCTATTTCTTCTTTGAAGGAATGGTTGTGTTTCTGGGAATAAAAACGTTTATAACACTTCCGGTTGTATTGTGACCAAGCGAAAGAGCAGCAACATCAAGAAGTAACAGGTCTTGTACATCCATTGCCTCCTCCACTTAGAGTGACATATTGCATTGCAACTCCGTAAGCAACAACCTCATCATTTTTAATTCTTTTGTAAAGATCATTCCCCTTAAAGAAGCCCTGCGATAATTGTTGTGATTTGAGAATTCCCACCAACCAAAATAATATCATGGATGAATCTCTTGCCATCTTAGCATCATAATCAACAAAACCAAAACACTCTCTCTTCGCACACTCAAATGAGAACACAGAGCATAAAAGTAAAGGGAAAAAGAAATGCCATAATCTTGATATGGTGCCATCCATAAGTTGAACACCATTTGTGTTCCAGGCCTCAATGATGATGTCCAGATCCTGTACAGACAAGGCAGGGGGCTTCTCAAGAAGGATGTGTTTCTTTTTCTGGGCAGACTTGAGAGCCCATTCAAGATGTAAACTGGTGGGCAGAGAAATGTACACAGCATAATGGAAATCAGCAAGGGCAGAGACTGTGAAATTGCAGTGGACCTGCAAATAAACATAGTAAAAACTAATTCCAAGTAACCATTCAAAATATTCTGCCAAGAATTTAATTATGACTCAGCCTGCACATGGCAAGAAACCCAGCTAATACCACAATTGAAATCCCATAATCCAGTCTTGAAGCACAGAGCATAAGAGTAAAGGGAAAAAGAAATGCCATAATCCAATCTTGAAGTACTGAGTATGAAATGAAAATTTCATAAAAAGCCATGAATCCATCTTACCTTTTCGGCCCTAATTTCCACATATGATCATCATGGATTGAGTACTCACCGAATTCAAGTTGCCAAATAGGTCTGGATTTCCCAGCAGTTGTTTCATTTTATGGGTTCTAGGATGGTCCATCCACATGGTGCCATCCATAAGTTGAACACCATTTGTGTTGCAGGCCTCAATGATGATGTCCAGATCCGAGGCATCAGATGTGGGAACTGGAAGTACTCAACTTCATACTTACGAAACTGGAAGGTGCATATCAGGCCCCAAGATTAAATGACAATGTGTTAATTTAAATTCCAATTGATGAAATTCGTTTCATTTTTCATTTCAAATACCTTGACGGACATCATTCCACTCCCTTTTCATTCCACTCCAAAACTTTCGACTGCTCAAACAGAATCAGATTCCTTCTAACAAAGCTACAGAACTCATCCCCAACTCAATGAGTTAACCTAAATTCAAAATATAACTATTCTTCCATACCAGATATTCACTCCAGAAATGTCTGGTGAAGACCATGTCTATGGGCTATATTATGATATTTTAGCCCCTCAATTTGTTTTGCCTATAAAAATAAAATGTATATCTGAAAAAAACTTGAAATAAGAGATAAATCAGCTATACATTGTGCATCTGCTCCGCAAATATGACCCTGCTGACAGGAATAAAATGCCAATTTCTTTTATCAATCAAAAAATGTATAAGCATACAGCCAGCTTAAGTTATTTCGCTTAAAGTTTTGAGCCTCTTAACTGTAAAGATGGTTTACATGAAAAGCTGTGAACGAAGAAAAGAAGAGTAAAGTTTGGACAGAAATAACAAACCTTTGGCATTTTTCTATCATGCCCATCATCCTCAGTTATCACATGTATAAGCATACACCCAGCTAAAGTTATTTAGCTTAGAGTTTTGAGCCTCATAACCGTAAAGCATGCGTACATGAAAAGAAAATATGAATGAAGAAATGAAGATAAACTCAAAGTTTGGAAAAAAGTGACAAACCTTAGGCGTGATTCTATTATGCTCACCATCATCGTTCTGTAGAGTTTGGAGTCTTTCAAAGGAAACATCTAAAATGCTTCGTATAATAGGTCTAGTATTCTGATCACGATGTTCCACCAATGATCTTAAGTAATGAGGACCTTGCAACCCTGCTGCAGGATTGGGAACCATATCTAGTGGAGGAGCAAGAGACCCAGACAGCCGAGAAAAATGATTGCTTTGTCTAGGCCTCAAAGAAGACACGGATTCCTGTGCAAGACTAGAATTTGCCCCAGCAACTTGCATGCGTAGGCTTTGTGGACGACGCCACGGAACAGTTGTTCTTGAATTGGGAACTGAACCAGCAGATATTTGAGCTATATATGTCCATCGATCATCATTTGACAGCCGGTTGTCAGCACCTCGCATATACCATCCTTGATTAGGTACACCAGTGATCGGACTGAGCGCCGCGAAGAGATGTCCGTATGGCCGCGTGGTAAAGGCTTCTTCAATTCGACTGTCTTGCAGCCGCATTCTTCATCTGCTGTCCACTAGGGATGGATTGAGTACTCACCGAATTCAAGTTGCCAAATAGGTCTGGATTTCACAACAGTTGTTTCATTTTATGGGTTCTAGGATGGTGCATCCACATGGTGCCATCCATAAGTTGAACACCATTTGTGTTGCAGGCCTCAATGATGATGTCCAGATACTGTACAGACAAGGCAGGGGGCTTCTCAAGAAGGATGGTGTTTCTTTTTCTGGGCAGACTTGAGAGCCCATTCAAGATGTAAACTGGTGGGCAGAGGAATGTACACAGCATAATGGAAATCAGCAAGGGCAGAGACTGTGAAATTGCAGTGGACCTGCAAATAAACATAGCAAAAACTAATTCCAGGTAACCATTCAAAATATTCTGCCAAGAATTTAATTATGACTCAGCCTGCATATGGCAAGAAACCCAACTAATACCACAATTGAAATCCCATAATCCAGTCTTGAAGCACAGAGCATAAAAGTAAAGGGAAAAAGAAATGCCACAATCCAGTCTTGAAGTACATTGTATGAAATGAAAATTTCATAAAAAGCCATGAATACATCTTACCTTTTCGGCCCTAATTTCCACATATGATCATCATGGATTGAGTACTCACCGAATTCAAGTTTCCAAATAGGTCTGGATTTCCCAGAAGTTGTTTCATTTTATGGGTTCTAGGATGGTGCATCCACATGGTGCCATCCATAAGTTGAACACCATTTGTGTTGCAGGCCTCAATGATGGTGTCCAGATCCTGTACAGACAAGGCAGGGGGCTTCTCAAGAAGGATGTGTTTCTTTTTCTGGGTAGACTTGAGAGCCCATTCAAGATGTAAACTGGTGGGCAGAGGAATGTACACAGCATAATGGAAATCAGCAAGGGCAGAGACTGTGAAATTGCAGTGGACCTGCAAATAAACATGGCAAAAACTAATTCCAGGTAACCATTCAAAATATTCTGCCAAGAATTTAATTATGACTCAGCCTGCATATGGCAAGAAACCCAGCTAATACCACAATTGAAATCCCATAATCCAGTCTTGAAGCACAGAGCATAAAAGTAAAGGGAAAAAGAAATGCCATAATCCAGTCTTTGAAATGAAAATTTCATAAAAAGCCATGAATCCATCTTACCTTTTCGGCCCTAATTTCCACATATGATCATCATGGATTGAGTACTCACCGAATTCAAGTTGCCAAATAGGTTTGGATTTTCCAACAGTTGTTTCATTTTATGGGTTCTAGGATGGTGCATCCACATGGTGCCATCCATATATTTATGCATTCAAAGATGTAATTTAAGCAACAAAAAATTGTGATATCACCAATAATTATATAGCTGGATTCCAAAAATGGTTGACAAAATAGTCCAAGATAGAACGTTTAAACTTATCATCTCTAAAATGCCATATGATAACAATAAACAACTATGTCTAACAGCACTGTCAGTTGACAAAATAGAGAGGTATTTATGCCTGGACCGAATTTTTCTATCTAAATCTGAATTGAAGTTTTGAGTTGCATATCAACTGGTTGCTCTTTTGCCCCATGTGATAAGCATACTATTCTCTGTTTTTTTTAGCTACAGGGAGTTTAGGTGGGTGAACAGGGTTTCCGGTAGTTTAAATAGGTGACTGTGATTTTGAAACGTTAAACCTTTAAGAACTCATGGTCGGTACAAAAGCATTATGCAAATACAATACCTGGTGCAAGATACTCAGTCCAAAATCAGACACCTTCAGATTGGCTTTCCCATCCAGGAGTAGGTTTTGAGGCTGCTCACCAAATTCGAAACCAATTTAACATTAAATCTTATCTTAGCACAGAGCATTATAAACTAAAATTACATAAGCTTTCATTGGGTTCATATACAAAGAGCAATTTTCATAAATATTGAAAGTCAAACTGCATACCTTGAGATCTCTCTCAAAATTCTTCTCTCAAAATCCTCTTATAGACTTCTCTAAATGTTGAATCTGGTATGTACACTTCTAACAAAACTTTCAACTCCCCAACCTTTGGAAGACGAGGGTGGATCTTTGGTATGTGTTTATTTGATTAGAACTAGCAGTATCTGAAAATGAAGTGTTGCTTTGAACATTGTGAATGGAAATTTATTCGAAGGGACCCTCCAATGGACAAGGCAAATGTTACCAATGGCTCAGGCCATTCTAAACCATAAATGCTCCTTATTGTTGCCTCTTTATCCTTCTTTCCACCTTTAGAATAGGCCTGATACACATACAAATGGCCAAAGTTTGTTAATATATTACCGAGAAATTATGAATGCAACTTGCATTCATTATTATCCAGGAAATCCATTGATATGTCTCTTAAGTTTCATATTATTGTTGTCTTGGCCTTACGATTTCTTCTTTCAAGACCAGCATTCCATTATATTCTTTGTATTTTACCAAGGATGTTTATGTCATTCGTGTCCATGACTTAACAAATTTCCTGTCAATGTACTAAACCACTTCATCGTAGGTCCAACCAATACAGAGGGGATTTTGAGTTCACTTTTGTTCATCTTTCACAGTCGTATCCTCAACACAACACCTCAAGCTCAAATAGGAATACAATAGGATCTCCATACTTTTTTTCCAATAAACTATGATAGTACTAGAGAGATTGTTCTTCCTCTTCTCAGTAAGTCATCGTTCATGCCTAGCAAAATAAGGCAGTTGGGTGATTGCTGATATCTTTACCTCTGTGGCCGGGCAGGGGCTGGGATTCCTGATGCTTTCTTCTAGGGTGATATTACAATTTTTTGTTGCTTAAATTACATCTTTGAATGCATAAATATATGGATGGCACCATGTGGATTCACCATCCTAGAACCCATAAAATGAAACAACTGCTAGGAAATCCAGACCTATTTGGCAACTTGAATTCGGTGAGTACTCAATCCATGATGATCATATGTGGAAATTAGGGCCGAAAAGGTAAGATGGATTCATGCTTTTTATGAAATTTTCATTTCATACTCTGTACTTCAAGACTGGATTATGGCATTTCTTTTTCCCTTTACTTTTATGCTCTGTGCTTCAAGACTGGATTATGGGATTTCAATTGTGGTATTAGCTGGGTTTCTTGCCATATGGAGGCTGAGTCATAATTAAATTCTTGGCAGAATATTTTGAATGGTTACCTGGAATTAGTTTTTGCTATGTTTATTTGCAGGTCCACTGCAATTTCACAGTCTCTGCCCGTGCTGCTGTGTTTGGAGATGATATTGCCATTGAGAGTTTGGCCTCAGAGTTCGAAAGAGAAATATTTGTGGTATGTGCAACAATTTCTACTTCATCTTGTGTGCACTCTGATTTCCTTAAGGCACTTAACTTGGAGGAGATTGAACATGTTATTTTTGTTGCCTCTCTTTACTTGTAACAGCTTCAGGCTCATGGATCTGATGCCATGGTAGGAGAGGAAAACTGTTTGTTTTTTCTTCCGCATAGTCCAAGGGGCCAGGTGTCTAGTCCTCCCGTTTTCCTATTCATGAAAGGCACAGGTAATTTTTCTGTTGTAGCAGCACTTCTTAATTGACATGTTAATATGGGCTTATTGTGAGTGCCCCGTTAGTTGGATTGATATCATTGAAATAATTACATGGAGAGCTGAAATGTTTTTACATCCTGATTTGATGAGATATGTGACGTGTATGTCCATCACATGGAAAAAAAATTGAGGCTGGGCATCATTATAAATTATAATCTTTATCAGGAAAGAAATAGATTATAACATATGCTTATCTAAATCTCACTCTCAACATTCATTGATCACAAAACCCACTAAAAGAAATGTACAATAACAATTTTCATTCTGTTCAACTAACACCTCCCTCCATTATGAGCCCCCAGGAAAAAAGAAAAAGTGCTCCATGCATAACTTCTTTGATGTGCTAAGGCGAATAGGCCATCCCATAATTTTGGGACTAAACACACCTGGAAAGATTCCACAAAATAAAACCTCTGCTATTTTCAATCCCAGAGGAGTATAACAATGTGGATGCTATCAAAAGAATTGTTGAAAAAATGAGAAAATCTGCTTTAGATGGACAGGGTCTCACAAGGCAGTGAGCAATGAAAAACGAAGAAGAAAGGAAGGATGACAAAAACTCTCCACATCAGCAAATGAATAAATGGGATTTGCTTCGATACAAACAAAATCTTTCCTGTAAATAACCTTGCCAACAACAATAATAACACCCAACATTCTTTTGGATGCTCATTCTCTTCCTGCAAAACTGAAATCTCACTCTCAACATTCATTGATCACAAAACAATTGCAGCATTATCTTGTGAGGCTACTGGGGCTGCACAGGAAATCAATGGCTCGTAATGATCGGCACCCGCTGTGCACCATCCTACACCACAAATACTAATGTTAAAATACACCAAAAAACAACCACGGAATATCCTCAAAACGGAGGAGAATTAAAACTGTTCTTCCACTAACAGAGGGAGGTGCAATCTACACTGGGTTGGATAGTATGATTCAGAAACTCTGAATGCCTGTGTAAATACGGGTGCATTATGGATTGAGTGGATTGAAAATGGAAACTGGGTGATTGATGCAAAGATGCATTATATCTTGGGGTTACCCCGAATCCGAATGTGCATTGGGTGCATGGAAAATGGACACTAACACATATTGCTCTACGTAAGGTGTTTAATGCACATTTAGGTTGTTGAGCTAGGCATTGTATGTATGGTAAATATAAAGCACTATACAAGTGATTTAATGATTGGCTTATTGTTTTTTAATGATTGGCTTATTGTTTTTTCATCATGTTTGGTATCTTCCCTGTCAAAATCTCATAGCAGACCATGCCAAAACTGTAGACATCTGCTTTATCTGTATATTTGGTAGGGTAAACCCTGGCCCCTGCTTCATCTTCAGGCCTAATGCTCTGAACTTCTGGTGCGCGCCACCAACAGGAAGGGGTATCTCCTGGACTAGATGAGTATTTTGAACTCAATAGATTTGATTTAATGAGTCCGAAGTCTGAAATTTTCAGATGGATTTGGCCTTCAATTGGTCCTACCTTGACCAGTACATTTGATGATTTTAAGGCCCCATGAATGATACCATGGGCATGCAAATGCTCCACTCCTCTGGCTATTTGAAGCATAATATCTATTGCCCTTGGAAGTGAAAATGGGATTCTCTTGCGAGGAGAAGAATTCTCGTTGATGAAGCTACGAAGATCCTTATGCATCAATTCTGTCACCAGACAGCACTCACTTCTGTCTTTATCTACAAACGAGCTTAATGGCTGCAAAAGATTTGGGTGCAAAAGCTTAGACATTGCAGAGACCTCATGAAGAAATATTTCCACATTGGTAAACATATGCCTCATTGCAAAATTCTCTCCCATCCAGATAATCTCTTTGACTTCACCAAAGCTTCCACTTCCAATTCTTCTCTTCACATGCAAGTCTTTGCAGGAATCTATGAACAGGCAGGAAGGGAATTTTGCTTGGTAAATTTCATGTTGGTCCTTCAGCTCCAATTTCCTGCACAGAAACTCTACAATTCGATATTCCTTTTTGTCTAATTCTGCACTCATGATCTTGCTCTTCATGGCTCCCTGCAATGCCTTCATATCTTGTTCCCAGAGACTGGAAAAACTCTTGATCTCCTCACAAACAAGATATTGTTTTCGAAATTGCCACTCGAAAAGCTTTGGATGAAGCCAATCCTTATCATATTTCTTGCAGTGCAAGAGCTTTCTCAATTGGGTTTATTCCTCCTCATCTCCTGTAGTTTCCTCAGCTGCAAGTTCAATGCAATCAACAAGACTGCAGATGCACCATAAGAATAAGAAATTGTGGACCATAAGAAATTGAGATCTCTGTGGTATACATTTCTACCATGACAATAATCTACAGCATCTATAAGCTGATGAAAATATTTCCTGGCCTCTTCTTCAGTTATTTTCTGAAGATAAGCCTGTACAAAAGCCAGCAAATCATAATGAGATTTTTGATCTCCATATTAACCATAATATTATTTCTATAAGGTGGTCAAGTTTATGTATCTCAACTTTCCTAAAAGTGTGGTCTAAATGTTCTAATTTTAGAACTTTCACTGGAATAATTCCAGTTAGATTTTGGCGGAAATCTATTCAGAAAATTGTTGGAATTGTAGATTTCAGTTGTTGAACCTGTGCAATTTGAATGTTCCAGAGATTTTTCATGTAGCTGAATCCATTTATTTATTCCAAAAAGTAATTTAGACTCATTTTTTCTGAAATTCATATGATAACAATAAACAACTATGTGTAACAACACTGTCAGTTGACAAAATAGAGAAATATTTATGTCATAGAAATAATTCCAAGATGGACAAATTTGTTGAGTCTTTGCAATTTGAGTGTTCAAGGAGTTTTCAGGGTGTTGAATATATTTATGCATTCAAAGATGTAATTTAAGCAACAAAAAATTGTGATATCACCAACAATTATATAGCTGGATTCCAAAAATGGTTGACAAAATAATCCAAAATAGAACGTTTAAATTTATCATCTCTAAAATGCCATATGATAACAATAAACAACTATGTCTAACAGCACTGTCAGTTGACAAAATAGAGAGGTATTTATGTCATAGAAATAACTCTAAAATGCACAGAGTTTAGGCATATCTGACTCAGGGATGGGCAATTTAGATGGGCATAATGTGAAAGGTCTGTTGTAGAATACTGCTAGTGAGAACTCTTTTCAATTTTTTTGCACAAAGAGAGAGAAAGGCTGAGCAACCAGCATAATCACACCACAACCAAACTATGTTACTAAAAGACACCACTCACTTACAGAAATTACATTACTTATGTACAAACAAAAACGATCAGTGAACTTTGTTGGTCTGAAATTACATTTTTTACTGAATAGCACAGTATTTACTTTACTTTGCCTACGAAACAGTGCAATATTTGAAATATGCCATGTCTTTAGATATTTAGAACACCATTTGTGTTGCAGGCCTCAATGATGATGTCCAGATCCGAGGCATCAGATGTGGGAACTGGAAGTATTCAACTTCATACTTACGAACCTGGAAGGTGCATATCAGGCCCCAGGATTAAATGACACTGTTAATTTAGATTTCAATTGATGAAATTGGTTTCATTTTTCATTTCAAATACCTTGACGGACATCATTCCACTCGCTTTTCATTCCACTCCAAAACTTTCGACTACTCAAACAGAATCAGATTCCTTCTAACAAAGCTACAGAACTCATCCCAACTCAATGAGTTAACCTAAATTCAAAATATAACTATTCTTCCATACCAGATATTCACTCCAGAAATGTCCAGTGAAGACCATGTCTATGGGCTATATTATGATATTTTAGCCCCTCAATTTGTTTTGCCTATAAAAATAAAATGTATATCTGAAAAAAACTTGAAATAAGAGATAAATCAGCTATACATTGTGCATCTGCTCCGCAAATATGACCCTGCTGACAGGAATAAAATGCCAATTTCTTTTATCAGTCAAAACATGTATAAGCATACAGCCAGCTTAAGTTATTTCGCTTAAAGTTTTGAGCCTCTTAACTGTAAAGATGGTTTACATGAAAAGCTGTGAACGAAGAAAAGAAGAGTAAAGTTTGGAAAGAAATAACAAACCTTGGGCATTTTTCTATCATGCCCATCATCCTCAGTTATCACATGTATAAGCATACACCCAGCTAAAGTTATTTAGCTTAGAGTTTTGAGCCTCATAACCGTAAAGCATGCGTACATGAAAAGAAAATATGAATGAAGAAATGAAGATAAACTCAAAGTTTGGACAAAAGTGACAAACCTCAGACGTGATTCTATTATGCCCACCATCATCATTCTGTAGAGTTTGGAGTCTTTCAAAGGAAACATCTAAAATGCTTCGTATAATAGGTCTAGTATTCTGATCACGATGTTCCACCAATGATCTTAAGTAATGAGGACCTTGCAACCCTGCTGCAGGATTGGGAACCATATCTAGTGGAGGAGCAAGAGACCCAGACAGCTGAGAAAAATGATTGCTTTGTCCAGGCCTCAAAGAAGACACGGATTCCTGTGCAAGACCAGAATTTGCCCCAGCAACTTGCATGCGTAGGCTTTGTGGACGGCGCCATCCATAAGTTGAACACCATTTGTGTTGCAGGCCTCAATGATGATGTCCAGATCCTGTACAGATAAGGCAGGGGGCTTGTCAAGATGGATGTGTTTCTTTTTCTGGGCAGACTTGAGAGCCCATTCAAGATGTAAACTGGTGGGCAGAGGAATGTACACAGCATAATGGAAATCAGCAAGGGCAGAGACTGTGAAATTGCAGTGGACCTGCAAATAAACATAGCAAAAACTAATTCCAGTTAACCATTCAAAATATTCTGCCAATAATTTAATTATGACTCAGCCTCCATATGGCAAGAAACCCAACTAATACCACAATTGAAATCCCATAATCCAGTCTTGAAGCACAGAGCATAAAAGTAAAGGGAAAAAGAAATGCCATAATCCAGTCTTGAAGTACAGAGTATGAAATGAAAATTTCATAAAAAGCCATGAATCCATCTTATCTTTTCGGCCCCAATTTCCACATATGATCATCATGGATTGAGTACTCACCGAATTCAAGTTGCCAAATAGGTCTGGATTTCCCAGCAGTTGTTTCATTTTATGGGTTCTAGAATGGTGAATCCACATGGTGACATCCATATATTTATGCATTCAAAGATGTAATTTAAGCAACAAAAAATTGTAATATTACCCTAGAAGAAAGCATCCGGAATCCCAGCCCCTGCCCGGCCACAGAGAAGAAAAGGAAAAATACATGCAGGGCAAAGCATGGCCTGTTGATGTGAGAGGAGAGGCCAGTCACCCCAGAGAGAACAGAGATCGCTGAGGCCACGATGAAGGCCCAGGCCTAGGGGGTCGGGCTCCTCCTGAGGAGAATTATGACAGCGATTGAAGCGCAGGATCCATTGCCAGCGCAGGATCCAGGGCCAGGTTTAGCCACCGGAGAAAGGTATTAAAGCTGGAGCCACAGCTTCTCCCATGGGCCTACGCCATTGAAGAAAATAGAGACAAAGATGATGCCCGAGAATTCAGAGACGAATAGGAACTCTAGGTAGACGGACAATTGCGCTGGGTTTTAATTAATAAAATAGATTTTTGGATTTTTCGACGGTAGAGAATTGTTCAATCGTCTAACAACAAATCTGACGGTTAATATTAAGACAGAGAGACATTTAGGAGAGTTCATTTCAAATGGAAACGCCTTACGGCGTAACAATGAAAAAGAAAGATTCACATCCCAAATGAATAGATCTTGATTTCAACTGGATCTATAATTTTCTAAGTTTGGACATGACTCTATATGTTATAGGAAGTGGACATTGAAACATCACTATTGATAGAAAAAAAAATGAGGAAAAATGTTTTATTTCATATATACAATTTGCATATCTTATACCATATTTTGATGTGCATAGTTAATCGCACAATAATTCGTATAATATCATAGACAATACAAGTTAGCCACCACATGCATGTTTCACCAGCAATACAATGGTTTATTATAGAAGTGAATTGTCTCTCTCGAAAACCATTTAAACTTAGAAATTGCTTGAAATCATTATAAACATGCAAGTGGTAGGCTAACCCCCATCATTCACCATGGAGAAGAGTATAAGTACATTGAGGACGCATTGGTGAAGAACAACAACCCATCAACCAACACATACCTTCCAAGTGAGCCAAGGGAACTTGGAGTGTTAAGGGAGGGCGAGATAAGGTAAGGACGAGGTGTAGGCGAACGGGTGGACCGAAGCACCAAAGCGAAAGACGAAACAAAACCGTAGACAAGTAGTTCAGGTACCGCAGGCCGAGTCGGATCGAGGAGCAGGGTGGGTCTGCCTGCGGGTGCAATGACTGGGTGGCAGGTCGAGTAGCGAAAAAAATTACGGGGGTAGGTCTGAATGGAGCGTCGGGCGGGCAAGCTGACACGGAGCGTGGGTGCGAGCGAACTAACACGGTTGCACTGGGCGGGCGAGATGACACAGAGCATCGTGCGGGCGAGCTGACATGGTTGCACCGAGCAGGTGAGCTGACACGAAGCACTGGGTGGGCGAGCTGACACAAAGCATTAGGTAGGCGAGTTGAGGAGCATCAGGCACAACGAGTTGGGGTACCGAGGAGATATGAGCTAGACACGATGAGTTGAGTGCGAGATACGACAAGCCAGTTATGTGAACGGTGAAGTGCGACACAGTTGGGGTGAGGCTGCATGGTAGGGTGGGCCGCCCTGAATAGTGGACTTGGGCGAGGCTGCACGATAGTGGGGCCGAGCTGAACGACTTTTTAGGCAGACTTGGAAAAGTGAAGTTTGGCATTTTTCCAAGGTTATTCTGGGGTTGCCTTGAAAGGCTGACATTATACATGAAATTGTAAATTATACTGTTACATTATATTTTGGGCAAGCTTTAACCAAGGAGTTTCCCCTCCCTTGAAGAATATTGTACTTTTATGAAGTTAAAGATGAATGTTTCTGCTGTGTAAAATGAATGATGAATGCTTAGTGAAGTGAAAATATTCTAAGTATTGAATGTTAGGCGTAGTCCATACTTGAAAGTACTGGTGAAAAGAAATTAGGTAGAAGTGCTACACCTGCCTATGTGTGGTTAAAAGACTACCGCTAGGATAGGGGTGTGACAGTTGGTATCAAAGCCATAGTCCTTTGATCGATTTAGAAGAAGAAGGATACACTTACACTTTGTGATATGTGATATCGAAGGTTGATTCAGTTGATTTTGGGTTTTTGAAGCAGATGACCGTTGAAGGTAAAGCAGGTATTGGAGACTTGCCGAACAAATGAAGATGGTTGAAAGAGCATTTCAGAAGCTTGAAGACATGACCGATTATTGGAAAGAAAAAACACAAAGATGCTATGAAGCTCTTGTGAAAGAGTGGGAACTCTTGATACATATGGGAAGGAGGATAACATACATGAATAAGGACTTGAATAATCTTCATGGGAATACTGATGAACTCAATGAACTTGATGAGAAGATATGACAAGGTAATCATAGACTCCAAGAACTCATGGATGAACGAGTTCGATTAAGGGAGAAGAGCACCATGGCACAGGAAAAAGTCAAGGAACTTGAGGATGAAATTGAAAGGGATTTTCTTGGTAGAAATCCTATTGTGATAGAGAAAGATGAACTCAATTACATTGACAGATTTGGGGACTATCATCGAAACATGAAGGAAGATGTTTGAAATATTGGTTCACTTCAAATGGACGGAGTCAATGTGTGCTTGATTGGTACACTAAAGCAGTATGCGATGGAGGACAAGCTTGAAGGAAATCAAGATGAATCAAGGTTTAATTGATTAGATGATCCGAACAAGGAATTTAAGTACCTTAAGGAGGAAGTCAGGTCGAAGCATCAGTTGAAAGACTCTTTTGAGGTCAAATTATTGAAGAAGGCTACTGAAGTAAGACGCAAGATCAAGCCTAGATAGGATGGTGATGCCTTGAAGCTGAGTTTTGTGTAGGTAACCGTACACGGAAAAAGGTTTGTTGCATTAGTGGACACGGGGGCTACTCGTAGCTTCTTTAGTAGGAAAGAAGCAAAATCTTTTGGGAAGAAAGATGAAGTGGGAAGAGAGTGGAGTGGTTTCAAAGCAATAAAATCTACCATGAAAGTTTTGATTGGTGTATTGAAGGACACTCAGGTGAGAGTGGGTTCATAGTTTGGGAAGTTGGACTTGAGGATCGTTGACTTGGATGATCATACTATGGTGTTGGGGCAAGACTTTTTGAAGATTGCACAAGGCATACCAATGGTGGACCGAGACATTCTCTTGATTACAACTAAAGGAAAAATTATGATGGTTCCGATGAATAGAAGGAGTTGCTTGGGATATAGACAAGGATGGCTTCTATAACCTTGTATCCAAAGGATCCGAATGTGAAGCACGACCATGTGGAGCAAAGAGGACTTGGATGTATGACTCAAGGGACGAAGGAAAGGAAGTTAGTTGACTTTGTTGCAAGAGCTAGAAGAGAAGGTGAAGGTGGAAAGTTAGTTTCACACATCTTGAAACACTTGGCAGGTGCATCTTCTACAAAGGATCTTCACCATGGAGTTGCGAATGGAGGAAGTTCAAACACTTATTCAGTGACAGGGGTTAGGGAAGATTATGCAGGTAGAGATCCAATTGACACAGTGGATTTTTGTAGGTATGCCATGGGCATATATGACTTTCAGTTGACGAAAGACAAGATTGAGAAGCTTGGTTGTACACATGAGGAGGTTGAAGCTGTGCACATGTACTTGAGAACACAACATCAATCAGACACATGGGTGGATGAGAGTCAGGGAGGGAACTTCCTGGCCCTCCTTTCTCGATAGACAACTTTGGAGATAGGTGTTTGTAGGGCCTTGATCTCTAGAGAGGACTGCACCACCTTTACAAGGGGCCTTGGAGATGAGGCTTCTTTCTTTGACAGGTTGATGATGCTTGGATGAATGTGATTGTATGATAACACATTGGCATTAGCATCATGGGAAACATGTTGCAGATGGGATGAATATAACATGGACCTGAGCATGGCATATTTTACATATGGATGGATTCTTGATCGAGTTGAGATTGTGACAGGATGCTGAGAAAAAACCAATGGTGGAATGGGGAGATACATTCAAATGGATTGAGCATTACGGTTGGATTAGCTACCCAACTAGTTCGATGACATGAGGGAATGCAATGCACCGAGTTTGTGTTAGATAGATGTCTTGGTTATGACTGAGATGTTGTGTTGGATGGAGTATTATGCATTGGTTCACATATTAACGATACATGATGGAGCCAGATATGATATATATGTTGCAATGATGTTTGCTACGGATATGGACTGATGAAGAGTCATGGATTGAGGAGACTTCCTATTTATGGAGACATAGACTTGATGGTTTATGTGACATTGGAGTAGAGTAGGCAGCATGGGCATTTTTGGATGTTGGAGCTAGCAATACTTTGCGACGATAGATGATAGTGTTGTCGAAAACGACAACTGTTTAGAGTGGGGGAGTATGTCATGCCCATGAGTTGTGTTTGGATGTGCAACGAGTTGGGGAGACACGCTCTCAGATAAACGTGACGAGTCGGAGGGAAACGAGTTGTGTGTAATGATTTGTGAAGAGCACATGAGTCGGGTGCGATATATGTGCGACAATAGATGTGACGATGGGACGAGTGTATACGATGGGTGGAAGGTCGCACGAAGAGGTGGAGCTGACCCATGATTTGGACAAACCGTTGTGAAGGATGGGTGAGACAACGTGAAGTGGGGGTGAAATGATGTGTGGATGACCAAAACGTATGGCTGGCCTGGGAAGGCTGACGCCCATCATTCACCATGGCGAAGTGTATAAGTACATGCTAGATGCATTGGTGAAGAACAACAACCCATCAACCAACACATACCTTCCAAGCGAGGCAAGGGAACTTGGAGTGCCAAGGGAGGGTGAGATAAGGAAAGGCCGAGGTGCAGGCGGACGAGTGGACCGGAGCACCATGGCGGAAGACGAAACAAAACCCAGACAAGTAGTTCAGGTACCGCAAGCCGAGTTGGGCCGACGAGCAGGGTGGGTCTGTTCGGGGGTGCAGCGACCGGGTGGCAGGTCGGGTAATGAACAAAAGCATGGGGCAGGTCTGAACGGAGTGTGGGGTGGGCGAGATGACATGGAGCGCCAAGCGGGTGAATTGACACGGAGCGTCGGGCGGGCGAGCTGACATGGTTGCACTGGGCAAGCGAGCTGACACATAGCGCTGGGCGAGCAAGCTGACACGGTTGCGCTGGGCGAGCGTGCTGACATGGTTGCAACGGGCGGGTGCGCTAACATAGAGCACCGGGCGGACGAGCTGACATAGAGTGCCGGGCGGGCGAGCTGACACAGAGCGCCGGGCAGGCGAGTTGAGGAGCGCTGGACACGACGATTTGGGATACGAGACGAATCAGTTGTGTGAATGGTGAAGTGCGACACGATTGGGGCGAGGCTGCATGGTACGGTGGGCCGCCCTGAATGATGGACTTGGGCGAGGCTGCACGATAGTGGGGCCGAGCTGAACGATAGTTTGGTCAGACTTGGAAAAGTGAAGTTTGGCGTTTTTCCAAGGTAATTCTGGGGTTGCCTTGAAAGGCTGACATTGTATATGAAATTGTAAATTATACTATTATATTATATTTTGGGCAAGCTCTAACTAGGGAGTTGCCCCTCCCTTGAAGAATATTGTACTTGTGTACTTTTATGAAGTTAAAGATGAATGTTTCCACTATGTAAAATGAATGACGAATGCTTAGTGAAGTGGAAATATTCTAAGTATTAAATGTTAGGCTTTGTCCGTACTTGAAACTATTGGTGAAACGAAATCGGGTAGCGGTGCTAGACCTGCCTATGTGTGTTTGAAAATCTACTGCCACGATAGGGGTGTGACAGAAATGGAAGCGACAAATTAACAAAGGACAATGGAAAAAATAATTAAATTTAATTTGTTATCCAAACTGAAAAATTATTCAAAATCTTTTCATGTCAAATATTAGATAATATATATCTCTAAGATCAAATCTCCTCCATCCATTTAATAAAAAATCAAAATTTATGAACCCAAATTCCAATATATACCATACCTACTAGCATAACCACATTAAAAATATTAATGTGATTACTATAAACAAAAAGCTTCATTTGTATCTACCGTTGATAAATAAATAATAAAAATAATATAAAAAAACTAATTACAATAAAATATTATTATTTTCATTATAATTATAATTTATATTAATAATTATTTAATTTTAATTATTAATATAAATTCATATTTCATAATAATATTTAATTTGATAATAATAGCAATATTAATAAATACTGATAATCCTAATAACAATAATTATTTTAAAATGATTTATAACAATTTTTAATTTTTAATCCATACTATTATTATTAATTATTATCATTAATTCATTACTAACCGTACTATTATAATTAAGCATCGTTAGCCATGTATGGCCCTATTATGTTTGCCCTCCTTACACTCCTTAAGAATGAAATAGTGGGGGCTTTACCGGTTCTATATTAGTCACAAATTGATATATTTCCTCCATTTTGCATTTGAACCGAACAACGAGGACACGAGCTGACTTCATTCACCGATAGAGTAGACATATTCCGCGACATTTCATCCATTAACAATCGCTGAACCGAGTTTCTAACTATTATAATTAGTTAATTATTATTATTAATTAATTCATAAGGTTATAATTAATTAATTCATATTATTATTATTCTTCTTCTTTAATAATAATAATAATTATCATTATTTTTTTGTAAGCTTGGTAAGACCTCTTTGATTTTCGAGTTTACATATCCATTATTTACCCTGCTGCAGGGAGGGTCGCATAAAATTCGAACGCAAGATCTCTAGACTTAATTCCACGGTCATCACCACTTGAGCTATCCCAGGGAGACAATAATAATTATCATTATTATTACTATTATTAATTATTATTAAATAGATTATTATTTAATAATAATTAATTATTAGCCATGGGTAATTTATAAACCATGGTTGACCATCACTGATTCTTATATTAAGACAATATTTGTCACAATGCGACGCTGAACCATGGTTGACAATGATTGATATTATAAAGCATGGTTGACCATGATCGATATTATAAAAGTAAGGGAATAATAAACCCTAGGGATTAATACTGAAAACCGAAAGGATTATAAACCTAAGGGAATAATATTTAACCCTATGAATATGAACCCTTAGATTAATAAACCCAAGGGAATAATAAACCCAAGGGATGGATATTATAAACCCAAGGGAATAGTAAACCCAATGTATATAAACCTTAATATAAATATTATAAACCCTTACATAAACATGGTTGAACATGGTTGATTTCTGTATTGAGACAATCCTTGTCACAATGCAACATTGGACCATGGTTGATTGATTTTCATAATGAGACAATTTTTTTCTCAATGCGACATTATACAATGGTTGATTTTCATATTGAGACAATCTTTGTCACAATGCAACGTTCGACCATGGTTGGCCATGATTGATATTATAAACCCAAGGGATTAATACTAAAACCCCAAGGGATTATGAACTCAAGGGAATAATATTAAACCCAAGGATTAATATTATAATCCCAAAGATAAATATTATAAACACTAAAATAAACATGGTTGACCATGGTTGATTTTCATATTGAGATAATCCTTATAACAATGTGACGTTGGACCATGGTTGACCATGCTTAACCATGGTTGATTTTCATATCAAGACAATCTTTGTCACAATGCGACATTCGACCATGATTGACCATGGATTACAATATTTTATTTTATAAAACATGGTTGAACATGGCTTACCAAGGTTGACCATGATTGACCATGGTTGATCATGGTTGACCATGATTGTCATATTGAAACAATCTTTGTCATATTGTGACATTACAACATGATTGAAACAATGATTGATTTGTGTATTGAGACAATCTTTGTCACAATGCGACATATAAAGCATGGCTAGCTATGATTAACCATGGTTGACCATGAGTTATCATGGATGGTCATTTTTTATTTTATAAAACATGGTTGAACATGGTTTGCCAAGGTTTACCATGATTGACCATGCTTGATCATGGTTGACCATCATTATTATATTGAAACAATATTTGTCATAATGTGATGTTGGACCATGGTTGAGACAATGATTGATTTTCATATTGAGAGAATCTTTGTCACAATGCGACATAGTAGCATGGCTAACCATGATTAACCATGGTTGGCCATGATTGATTTTATAAAATATGGTGATGATGATTGACCATGATTGAATTTATAAAACATGGTTGACCATGATCGATATTATAAACCCAAGGGAACAATAAACCCTAGGGATTAATACTAAAACCCCAAGGGGTTATAAACCTTAGGGAATAATAATAAACCCTAGGAATATGAACCCCTAGATTAATAAACCCAAGGGATCTCTTTTTATAAACCTAAGGCATATAAACACTAAGATAAATATTATAAACCCTAAAATAAACATGGTTGACCATGTTGGATTTCCATACTGAGATAATTTTTATCACAATGCAATGTTGGACCGTGGTTGGCCATAATTGATTTTCTTATCGAGACAATCTTGTCACCATGCGACATTGGACCATAGTTGACCATGGTTGATTTTCATATTGAGAAAATCATTGTCACAATGTGACATTCGTTTATGGTTGACCTTGGTTGGCTATGTTTGACCATGGTTTACCATGATTGATATTATAAACCCAATGAATTGATATTATAAACCAAAGGGAATAATAAACCCATGGGATTAACACTAAAACCCCAAGGGATTAATACCAAATCCAAGGGACTAATATTATAAACACAAGGTATATAAATCCTTAGATGAATATTATAAACACTGAAATAAACATGATTGACCATGATTTATTTTCATATTGAGACAATCTCTATCACAACGCGATGCTGGACCATGGTTGACCATGCTTAACCATGGTTGATTTTCATATCAAGACAATCTTTGTGATAAATCGACATTCGACCATGGTTGACCATGTTTGATTTTACAAAATATGGTTGAACATCGTTGACCAATGTCATGATTGACCAAGATTATCATATTGAAACAATTTTTGTCATAATGTGACATTAAACCATGGTTGAGACAATGATTGATTTTCATATTAAGACAATCTTTGTCACAATGCATTGTTGGACAATGATTAACCATCATTAACCATTGTTGACCATAATTATTTTTATAAAATATGATTAACCATATCTTATCTGCAGGACATTAAATCACAAACTATGAAGAAATAAATAAAAATTACATTTATTAGATGCCATTGATGGTTTTCATTCTCCTTTCAGTAGAGAAAAGCCATCAAATAACATGTTTTGGCTGACAAATTTTTTACTCATATAAATTTTTCGAAGTTGTTCACGAAATATATCTGTTCATCTTAAGGCATAATTCATTATTGTTTTATCCTTTGTAAATTGTTCCAAACTATCCATTGAATTAAATTTACTTCAATTCACATAGGGGAGGCAGGCGACCACCCTGGGTCAAGACAATGCTCCATTGATAGAGACTTTCGAGGAAATTTTTGATAGGATTAGAAGAAATCTACGAATATACATGAACAAAAACATAGAATTCCACTGCACTGCCCCATGTTACCTTAATATAACTTTTTATTATTAAAATTTTCAACAATTTCCAATTACCGTGTTACTTGAGAGGATAATTCAACTATCCAAGCTATTAAGTAATGAATGTCTCTCATTTTTTTAGTTTTTCATTTTATTAAATAAAACAATTGGTTTTAAAAAATAAAAATGAATTCATTCACAAAATCCATGTGTTATAATATCAATTTTTAATTTTTTTTAATCCAGGTTGTGTCTTTAATTTTGATTAATTCTTCTTATTTTATATATTTTTATTAACTCTATTTATTTTTATTTTTTTACCACTTATTTTTATTTTATTTTTCAAAATTTCACTTTATTATTCATTATTTATTTTGTATTATTATTTTATTTATTATTATTATTATTATTATTATTATTTATCAATTTATTAATACCAAAGATTACACATATAGGTTTGGATATATATTGTTGTAGTAATATTTTCAGATAATATTAAGAAAAACAACACAAAGAACAATATTGAACAATGAAGAGAGCAACACAAAGGATAGGCACAATGGGCAGAGCAACATTTTTCAGTGTTCAGACCAACCTATATTGAAGGATTAAGCATAAAACAAAAGTACCTCACAACCCATTTTTTAATGACAGGACAATACTTTGTTTTAGAATCTCAGAAATTAAATGGTGAAAATTATGCTTCATAGACAATGTTTTAGAATAAAATTATCTTTGTCTAAAAATTTATTGGCAACAATAAATGTTTCAGAAACGAAACACGCACCAAACTGAGACGCAATCATGAAAATTGAGTCTTGTTGATTTTAACCTTGTCAATGACTGAACCTATGACCAAACATTTTTGTAATGTAAAGTATGGGAAAGTTGCATGGCTAAGTTGAAGAGCATTTTTTAAATTTTTGATGAGTACTTATCATGTATAATGTTCTCTATACCTAGAAATTCAGGACAACATTAAAGTAAAAGAGTTAATGACCAAAATTATAATGTTGAGTGATAAGGTAGAGGTATCTAGTGTTGAGATAAAAAAACTAATAGAATAAGAGACTTACTCTCTTTTTATAATCCCTTCAAAAACTAAAAGCTTTATTATATTTTTATAATAAACTGCGAAAGTTGAATAGTAATGTGTAAAAAGACTTACCAAAGTAGAAAATTATAATCAAGAAGAATAAAAAGAAAAAATCAAAGCAAAGAAACTAAATAATGAATATAAAGTAACTCTTGGTTCAAATCAAAATGTCATTTTGTTTATCTAAAATTTGAGAATTTTAAAAAAGATTGTTGGCATAGTTCCTGTGCCCAAATAATAAGATTCAAAAAAATAAATCTAACTTTGTTCGAGAGCAACCAAACAATTAGTAAAAAAGAGACTACTTATTTGTTGCTACATAAATAAGTACATCACAAAATCTCGCATTAATCATCTTTGGGCCTTATAAATTCTACGTAAGAAGCTTGGGCCTTCATTACATAAGCATGGTAAGGAAATTACCTCTACAAGCAAGAACACTTAACCAAATATCCCCCATTTTCCCATTTGAGTATTTGTTGGTAATGCTTCTTTATGGTTAGCTCAAGTTATTTTCTCTTTCAAAATCTAAGAAATTTTCAAGTGGATCATTCTTGGCATATATTATTTTGCTTATGGCATTTCATGTCTACATATGTCATACTTATACAATTTAAATTTTTTCTATAAACTTTTGAATCTCTTGAGTGATACAAATCATAAATAAAATTTATGAGGCCCAAACATGATTAATATGATAATTTGTGATGTACTTATTTTTGTAGTAACAAATAAGTAGTCCATTTCTTACTTATTGTTTGGTTTCTCTAGAACAAAGTTAGATTTATTCTTTTGAATCTTATTATTTGGGCTCAGGGATTATGTCAACAGTTCTTTCTTAAATTCCTAAATTTTAGATAAACAAAACAACCTTTTGAATCTGAAAATGAGTTACTTTATATTCATTATTTAGTTTCTTTTGATTTGGACTTCGTTGTAGGAACCGTCTTCCCCATCGGTTTAGGAGGTAGATTTACATCCGAGTTCCACCATTTTTCACAATTCTTGGAAAGATGTAACTGCGACAGTTTTGTGCATGGTTTCGGAGCTTGGAGAAGAGAGGAGAAGAGAGTTGATACCTAGAGAGATTATATTTGTGAGAGATTTGAGGAGAGCTTGGGGGAGCTTGGAGGAGTAGAGAAGGGTTTCCATCTACAAGAGCTAAAGAGGTAAGTGCAAAGCCTAGTTAACTCCCTCATTTTCTTGTCATTCTTGTTTTTCTTTATTTTTTATTTTTATTTTTTTTCTCCTCCCTCTCCTACTCTTTCCCATTCTTTCTTCTTCTTCATTTTATTACAGGTTTTCCATCTATATTTTCAAATAGTGTTCTTTTGTATTATCATTCCCCTTTTATTTTTCACGGTGTTGGTGGGGAGTAGGCATAAAAGGGAAGAAGAAGAGGAGGATAGTTGGCGCACTATGAGTGACCTAACATATGATTATGAGGAAGAGTTTGAAGAGGTCATTGGAATGCAAGGGGCGAAAGCTACATGGACTCCCTTGTGGAATTATGTGACAAAACTTGAGGGGGTAAAAGAGGTGGAAGCTACAAGTTTTTGTTCCCTCATGATTTTCATGGAGGAAAACCTTATAGTGGTTCATATCCCCATCTGAGGAGGCACGTTTGTGGGGTAATGGACAATGATGAAAAAAAGGGTCCCATAGGGACATCAATTTTCCCTAATTTTTCAATGGAACAAAGGATAAAATACATCCAAATAGAGGAGGTTGCACACAAGAAAAGAAAGAAATAAAAAATTCAGTCTGAATGAAGTGCGACCTCTAGATTTGGTGGCCCATATCTTCAAGGTACTTCTACAACCTATGAATCTAGAAGAACAATAGAAAATTTCCTGAATATTGGTGGGAGGGATGATGTGGATGCAAACATGGTTTGGTTTCTTTGTGCTTGCAGTATGCCATTCAATGTTCTTCGCTCTCCTTACTGGAATGATTTGGTTAAGGCCACTAATACAACCCGAAAAGGATATAAGAGCCCCAACTCTGAGAAAGCTAGAACTTTATTATTAGATAGAGAAAAATAAAAGGTTCAAAGAGATTTGGTATCCATTATATCATATAGTTGGAAAAATGTTATAAACCAATATTTGATAAATGTTCTTGATGTTTCTTCTAGCAGTGCAGTGTTTCTTGCAAGTCATGATTCCTCATCCATCACTACATTTTCTCAAAACATTACAGATCTCCCATTGAAAACAATCAATGATGTTGGTCCTAATAATGTGGTTCAAGTGATCACTGATAATGCAAAAAATTGTAAGGGAGGGGGAAAAATCATCGAGTGTACTCATCCACACATCTTTTGGTCTGAGTGTTTGGTGCACACATTGAACCTTTTTATGTAGGATTTTGTGAAGCACAAAGAGTGTGGATGGATTAATTAACTTTACAACAAATGGAAGCAACTCATTAAATATGTGATATGAAACACAAGGGTCAACTACTTTATGGCACTTACTCCAAGTTCTAGTTAATTAAAATTTCAAAATCTATATTTGCAAGCCGTTACCTCACATTTTGGCTACTAGTGAAGGTGAGAAAAGTTTTAAATGCCATGGTTACATGTGATTCATGGGATAAGATAAGCATTAATAGGGATGGTGCTAATATTTTCATGAAATCGTTCTTAACTGTTACTTTTGGTCTAAGGTCAAATATGTTTTTCAATTCACCAAACCAATTTATTACATGATCAAGTTTGCAAATTCAGAATGACCAATAATGTAACATCCCCTCCTCCCAATTCCACCCAAGCATCCAACCAATTGGGAATACATGTGATGAGAGTGGTTAATATAATGGATTCAATCTCCTTCGTGGCCTTGAGGAAATGGAATTGATGAAACTCATCAAACAAACCCATCCACATCAGCAATTACACTCCCAGGAGACATGTCAGCCACTCAGACATACTGTCCTTGGGCCCCACTGATGTTTTAAGAGTCTTAACCCAAATTCACTCTCATTCTATAGGCAAGACAATGACCAAGAACTCAAAGTTTCTCTCATAGGCCTCCGTGCCATCGAGTGTGGAATTTTCTCAGCAGACCTGTCCCAGATACCCTGAGATTTGAGCCACTTTTCTAGCCTAGAATCCCGACTTCTGCCTAGAAATTGCTACAACCTTCAGAATCCATCAAAGACATGATTAAAATGTTGATAAATACCTCAAGACTAGGCCTGAGCATGCCCAATTGGGACTGACATTATGTCAAACACTTGGCATCAATGCAACCTACATGTCTAGGATACAATACCTAGCATAAATGACTAAAAGAACTTATGAAACATAACCAGAAGGATCACCTACTTCTCCATTGGAACATTATATCATCAATTAGGTCTTACATCTATCCATTTAACAATTACAATTAAATAAATGAAATAACCATGACATGAACTAGTCATATAGACATGCTTATAAACAACACTAAACCATATAAATATCAGAGATATGACATCCGTTAAATCCACATATAAACAAGCAAAAAAGGAAGAGAACTTCGCTTTTATTAATAATAGGAAAATCCGACCAGGTTTGAGAGTTCCATGTACCGCCTAACCATAGACATGACTGAACCAAATCTCTCTTTCAACCAGTCACCCTTGTGCCATATTCCAAGCATGAATGTGGGATCTCATAGAATAACTAATCCAAGAAAAATCAAGGGAATCTAAAGTTTAAACCACCTCCACCCTCACCAAACCGTGATCACACCAAAATTGGTGCTTCGATCACAACCAAACTGAACTTGGAATGTCATGTGGAATCCATTACTATCCTTGAGGAATTTTCCGTCTCCTTGTCTCTCAGGATTTACCACAATCCAATCCTGGATCACTAGGCCCTAAACTGAGACCAGACTCTTAGGATTTACCGCAATCCAAACCCGGATCACTAGGCCCTAAATCGGGACATCTCCCTCAGGCTTTAATGTGTATCCCACCAAAACCAGTCAAGGGATTCCTAGGCCTTCGAGAATGAACCTTGAGACCACCTCCGCCTCGGATTCGAAATCCATTTGGAAAACCATAGCTCAAAAACCAAAATAAACATCTCAACACCATGGCATCCGGAAAAAGGCAAGGCTAGGATGAAAACCACTATCATAACCTTACAAAACCATGCCATCGACAACAAGAGAACCATACACCAACATGCAAATTCATGCATGTCCAAACCAACTAGGAAATCACACATGCAAAAGGTTACCTACAAGTATTCTTGTTGAAGTTGCCTGATCCTTCTTTCCTCTCCTTCATCCTTTCTTTTCCTTCCTTTCCCTTCCTTGATCCAAGGCTAAAGTGCTTCAAGAAAACTCTAAGTGACCAAGAGTGAGAGAGAGAGAGAGAGAGAATAATAAGAGAGCTCCAAACTTGATCTGACAAAAGGTTAGCAAAAGCCTTCCCATTGATCCTTAGAAGCCTTTTTATTAATGAGGCCTCTATTTTCTTCATTTAATTATTATTTCCTTCAATTTCCTCCTCACATGCAACCTGTGACCTTTTACCTTCCTTTTCTCCTATTTTCCTTTTATTTTCATAAATAAATGTGCCAAAATTCCTTTTTACCTTTTAGTGCCTTTGGCTTAGCCTTTTCCAATTTTCCTTAGCCAAAACACACATCTAGTGATGCCCATTAGGATATCTTTCCCAACATTCAACTTGGAATAAGTGTCCCTTAACCGTGGTCTTATTTTGCCTTTATTAGCTTTTATTAAATGAAATTTTCACCAGGGTTGTTACAAAACCCTTCCTCTTGGGGAACACCATCCTTGGTGTTAAACCACACAATGACCTCATCAAAACCACTAAAAAACAAACATACTACCCATGGAGCTTTATAACTTAGCTTGTTGCAGTGTTTATAGTGAAATACCTGCTCAAAGTAAAACATCATGACAATATAACAACCATTTTGCTTATTGGAGCTTTATAACTTAGCTCATGGCAGTATTTATATCCATATACATATACATACATATACAAAAAAATCAATAAAACATATTCCAAACATATACCAACATCAAACCAAAACTACTTTGCCTCAACAGACAAACAATGAAGGATACAGGGCCCGCATCTAATCTGCCATCTCACATGTAGATTCTTTAGGCCCAAATTCTTCCAATTCACTTTAACTTGCTCTATGGATTTGTTCCTGAGCATGAGAAGTTTCCGCTACAATATGCACTGAGGCTCCTGCTAGAACTCTCCTTCTTGCTCCACCTGAAATACAAATGAATCAATAACATGATCAACATCCTTTATATACTTCTTAAGCAATGAATTATGTAAAACATCATGGAATTTCACTACTGGAGGTAGTGCAATTTGATATGCCACTGGTCCAATCTTCTCAAGGATATCAAAAGGCCTGCAATACCGTGGTGCTAACTTAGCACATGAACCAATCCTCAAAGATATTTTCTTTGGCTGGATGTGCAAATACACATGCTCCCCAACCTAAAACTCCTTGAATACCCTATGCTGATCCACATAAATCTTTTTTTCTATCATGCGCTGCCTTTAGATTCTTCTTTATAACTTGCATTTCCTACTCTATGTATGCTAACATGTTCGGTCCAATAAGTACCTTGTTCACTCGATCACTCCAATTGATGGGAGTGTTACAACTCCGTCCATACAATGTCTCAAAAGGACTCATATTCAATGATTCTTGATACCCATTGTTGTATGCAAACTCAACCAATGGAAGATACTCCTCCCATTTCCTTTGTTGGTGCATCACGTACATCCTCAGCGTATCCTAAAATATCCTATTGACCCTCTCTTTCTTTCCATCTGTCTACAGATGATAAGTTATGCTGAAGGCCAACTCCATGCCCAAGCTTGCAAATAACTCCTTCCAAAACTTGGAAGTGAACTTTGCATCCTTGTCCGACATAATCTTCTTTGGAACACCATGTAGTCTCACTATATCTCCGATGAGCACTTGTGCTACCTCACTGGCTGAATATGTAGTCTTTACTAGAATGAAGTGAGATACCTTGCTCAACCTGTTGACCATGACCATAATAGAATCATGTCACCTCATTGTCCTCGGAGGACTTGTAATGAAATCCATGGAAATGACCTCTCATTTCCATTCCGGAGTCGCAATATGCTATAATAAACCACCTGGATTCTTACATTCTGCCTTGACCTGCTGACAATCTAAACATCTAGCCACGAACTCTGTCATTTCCTTCTTCAAATTCGACCAATAGTAGAACTTCTTAACCACCGTCAACGTCTTCTGATATCCTGGGTGACTCGAGTATGGTTTGGCATGAAACTCCCTCAAGATAAGCTTCTTGAGCTCACTGCAATTCAACACATAGATTCTGTCTCTAAATCTCACCAAACCATTTGCCGTGAGATGATAGCTTGCATCCTGATCACCTGTACTCGTACTCATGCTCTGCTGTAATTTGTGCATAAGCTCCATCTATGTGTCATCCCATTGTCCTACCTACAAGATCCCATCTTGTAATAGCTACAACTTTAACTCAACCAAATCAGGCGTGCTCATCCTGTAAGGTGCTTTTGATGCTTGGGCTACCTTTGGCACTAACTCAATAGAAAATTCTACTCCCTATGAGGTGGAAACTTTGTAATGTCCTCAAGAAATACATCTTGAAACTACTGCAAAACTGGGTATGTTCTTAACACATTTGCATCCTCAACCTCCTTACCCTTGTCACTATAAATGTGTACTACAAACATTACACAACCTTTTATGCAACTGTGCTTAGCCTGCATAGCGATAACCATCTTCACTGATGTAGGCTTATTCTTCCCTTGCAAATTACTCTTTCCCCACTATCATCTGCATGCTCAATGGCCTTGTCGAAGCAATCCAGTTTGGTTTTGTGAAGGTATAGCCAATCCCCAAAAGCATACTATATGAACCCAATGGCAATACATTCAAATCTATTACTGTAAGCATACCATTTAACTCAAATGCACAAGCTCTTACCTAATGGTGAACTCACTTATTCGTACCTTTATCCAACTGTACCAACCAAGATTTTGCATGCACTTCTTTTCTCAAGCCACATTTATCCACCAGGTCAGGATTAATATAACTATAGTTAGATCCAGTATAAATCAAAATAGGAACAACTTGATCACAAAGCTTACAGTCCATCTCAATGATCGATGCTTGATGATCCGCCTTCCTATTGTCCATAGCTGCATAGATCCGAGGAATGTTATGACCAACATCACCAACTATATGCACGTCCTGAGCACTATATATCTAAGGTCTACCACCACTTTGATACTACAGACAATCCCTCTTGCCATGCTCCTTACCACATATCCAACATTGTAATGGTTCCCTACCATTACCTCTAGCTTGCTGCTCTCCACATCCTTTCTGAGTTGTATTGAATCTCTTGTAAAGAATTTCATTTTATTTCTCACTTGCATCTTGAGGTCTTCCTCTCTTTGGTGTCCATTTTCCTTTATCTTTCTCATTTCTTTTCAAGTCATGCTTTGGCAAAAATTTGTGCTTCAACTTCTCATAACAATGCTTCAATTTTTGAATGGCCTCCTATAATGATCTGGGCTCATCGAATGTAATCTAGTCTTTGTATGCAACTAGAAGTCCATTGATGAATCCATGAACCTTGGGCTTTTCCTCCTTGAGGTAAGGCACATACCTCAACAACTCCAAAAATTTTCTAGTATACTCATCATCTGTCATACAACCCATCTGCAACTCATAAAACTCCTTAGCTCTGTCATCATAGTACCTCTCCGACAAGTACTTCTTCTTGAAGAGCCTTTCAAATGCTTGCAAAGTGAAATCCTCCTCATGTATACCTTTGACATTCTTCATGTCTTCCCACAAAATATTCGCTTTATCTTTGAGACTGAAAGTGGCTATCTTTGCTTTCATTTTTTATGAATAATCATGCAATCAAAAGAATTTCTTCATACCAAGCAACCATGCTTCTACATCCTGTGATTTATTCATCTCTCCATCATAGGTATGTGGATTTGCCTTATTAAACTCATCAACAAGTATCCTCTATCACTCCTGTAAGGATGATGATGATGTTGATCATGATGTCTATCAAAACCAAAATTGGAATAGAACCTGTGTTGATCACCTCTCCTATCCAGAGTGTCCAATAACCTGCCATCATTGATCATGCCAGATCTATCCGATCTGTGTCTACTAGGATACCTACTTCCATATGCCCCATTAGTTATGTCCTCATGTCCATGGCTGATCCGAAGTGGTCCCTATCGTTGCAAATCTGATAAACTTTTAAGTAGTATCACATTCACCTCTGCTTGTTTCTCTTATGCCTGCATGATTTTGTCATTTCCTGTTTTACAACTCCTTATTTCTTCCTTCAGGCTTCTCAATGTTTCTGCCAAGTCAAAAGAGTTCCACACACCACACTGACCATCTGATGCATAGGGAGATTCTACGTAGTCTACCACCTTGTTAGCCATCTTACCTCTTTCCTGCAAGTATACTATGTTAGCTAAACCAAATCACAATAAACCTACATACCTTAGCATAATTCGAGGAGGATACCTTGTTTGCAAGATCATCAAATGAACGTGATACATGTATAACATAGTCATAAAAACATATAGACATATATCAAATAAGTGTATCAATGTATAAACACCATTCTAGCTAGGGTCCAATACTCAATGCAAGGCCATATCAAAAATGCATGTTGTGACCTCATGCATGACAACAACCATTACTCCATTGCACACATTTCCACATGCAACTATCAACATGCATAAGAAATTCCTAATCAACTACACATACGTATGAACACATGTAGTCGAGCATAAGTGATCAATTCTTGTAATCGACCTACAAGACTAATACATGTAATCAAAACATTCAAGAATGCACCTGACATATAAGGATGTAGTCAAGCAACATATAATCAACATGTAAGCAACATATAACCATATGAAACCAGTCATATATTTCCGACGATGCATCCCACAAAATCACATCAAGTTCCTCATGATAACCTTACTACAATCATGATCAACATGATGCAATGCAACAAGCACTTGGAATGTGTTTGGACTTCAAAATGTCATACAAATATCACTCATTACCATACATTTTTCACCTATGCTTCCATTATATCACTCATTATTCACCACCATGTCACTTCATTTTCCCTATTGTTCACCATTAATGCGTCTCATTTATATATTTCAAATATTATTTATTTTTAAGCATTTTTAAGAGAAATTGTTGATTAAATATTAAAAAATAATATATTTTACTTCATATATGGAAAGTGGATGGTTTTTGTGACATGTGTGGGTTCCAAGGAAGCTTCCAAGATACCTTTATGTGGCCTTGAATGATCAAATTCGAATTTGATAAGATAAGCCTCATGGAGAAGATCATGATCTCATGGAGAAAATCAAGGACAAAGGGATTTGATAAGATAAGCCTCCTGGAGAAGATCATGATCTCATGGAGAAAATCAAGGACAAAGGGATTTGATAAGATAAGCCTCCTGGAGAAGATCATGATCTCATGGAGAAAATCAAGGACAAAGGGGGTTATGTGTCTAGATGGTTGAGAGATTTATGGAACTAAAGAGAGATTAATGGATGATCATTATGAGTTTGTTACTCATCCCATTGTATAAATAGGAGTACAATCTCCTCCATTTGTAATCTGAGAATCTTCATTTGTAATCTTAGAGTTGGTTTGTGATGGAAATTTTGAAATAAAGGATCATACTTCAATTTTTCTTCTACATTTGAGTCTCCATTGAAGTGGTGTGCTTGTGAAGTTATGGAGGGCCCCCATGGCCTCACTTGCATGCTTATTTACTTATTTTAAGTATAATTTATTTTATTTTTTTGTTTGATTTCAGCTTTCAAGTTTTGTTAAATGTTCTAATATTGGAAGAATCTTATTTGAAAGTGTTCTTGTAAGAGAACAATAAGATCTCATACAATTATTAGATCTAGGTTTATTTCATTTCAACTTTTAATTTCTTATTAGATGTTCTAATGTTGGAAGAGATCTTGTAGAATATGTTCTTGTAAGAGAATCATAGATCTCAAACAATTGTTAGATCTAAGTTTGATTAGTTATTGAAAGAGATCTTAATGAATATGTTCTTGTAAGGGGACTTTAAGATCTTGGACAAATTAGGAATCTTTGTAGATCTATATATTTTAGATAAACACTTCTAAGTTTACCTTCCCGGGCTGACACTAATTTAAGCTCTAATTTGCATATGCATTTTAGACCCAACATTTTGGCGTCGTTGCCGGGGAAGTGCAACTAGAAGGATTTAGTAATTGTTTTTATGCATTTGTTTTTATGGACTGATTTGTGGAACTTGGTGACAACAAGTTCGTAAAGGAGTTCAAAGTTTGGAGAATTTTTATTTTCGTACATAGTTATTTTAAATTTAGTTTTTATTTTGAACCCCCCATTTCTCACTAATCCATCTATGGATGAGGACTTTGACAATGTTGAACAGGTACTTCTTGGAGAGCAAGGACAATAACCTTGAGCCAACTCTAAGGCAAGATTCTCACATACTTGCAAAACATAATGTAAAATTTTTAAATCTTGATGTGAGCATGTTTGAATTTTTAGTCCGTAGATGGCTTCATTGGAAGCATTCTTTTACTTAGAAAATAAAACATCTTTTAAGTTAATGTAGAATAAATTAGAAAAATAAAAATGAAATCTCATTAGAAGTCATTATCATTAGAAGTTTTTAGTCTTGTTTTCAAAAAATAAATCATCATGAATAAATTCAGTGGCACATCTTTGCATCTCTATGTCTTGTTTCTGTATCACGGGTGAGCCAGGAGCTTGATTATCGGAAAGCCTTGTCTTCCGAGAGACTAAATGCCCCCGTGACATTGCAGAAAGAGTGTAGATAATGCAAGGTTTTGTCGCAAATCTTAATTGTGTTTTATCCATCCACGCTAACCTGCATAAATAAAAAATCAAGAGATTAGTATGCTCTCTTCCTGCGCTTCGTGCGATCAGGAAGATTAGAAAATCTATTGATTTATTTCAAATAAAAATACTTTTGCTGGAAAATTGATCTGCATGAGTGAAAAATCATAAAAAAAACATTTTAGATCAAACTTAGTCTTTTTAAATTTTAGTTAAAATAATAATAATAAAATCCAACCATACAGCACACAATCACACGAATATGTTCAGAAGAATGGAACAAGGCTATTACAATGAAAAATCCCAATTTATCTTATATTCAATTTAGTGATAAAAAATGTGGATCTGACTTATCTTGGAGAGATTTGGCACTTGCATTATCTTCTCTTGATTTTTTCAACAAAAAGCCAAATTTGTCATTGATTCTAGAGGATTTTGTGTGTTTTTAGGGATATTAGAAGAAAATCCATTTTAGTGTTAGTTTATTTTTAGATATTTTCTTTATTAGTTTTTAATAGAATTTGTTTTTGTTGATTTCTTAAAAAAAAAAAAAAGCTCAAAATAAATAACAATTTTTTTTTTTTTTGTTATTAAAAAAAAAAAAATTGAATTTCATTCTTTTGCTTTTTTATTTAACAAAACAAAAACAAAAAATTCTCACAAAATTCATGCAGGTTTGAAAATAAATAATGGAACACTTGGAAACAAATTTCAACATTTGGAGGATTCTATAAATGATGACTATCTTGTTTCAATAGCTTCAAGTTGGCATTAAAATATTCATGTTGAATGCTTTTATATCACATACTAATATGCAGAATAGAACAGATCTTTCTAATGCCAATATTTTTTCCAAGCATATTTCATCTGACAAAAACAGGGAGTATTACTTTTCATGGTTATTTTTAAGAATGGATTGATTTTAATATCATGATGAAGTCAATTTCAACACTTTGATTGTCCTTAATATGTTTTATTTGGTATGAAATTTTTGCGTAAGAATCATGAAGGAACTTGCCATTTCTTCTAGAACACACTTATGTTTTCTTTTTGTCAAGTTTTTTTTATAGGTTACAGAATAATCAAGTGATCATATGGAGATTAAATTGTGACGACAATTGGTCTTCCAAAGACTAAATTCATGAAAAATTCTAAAGAAAAATCCAACTCCACAACCACTACCTCGCACCTCCCTTTTTGAAACAGATTTTGAATTCCACTAATTGTAAATCCATAAAGCATGACCTTTCCATATCCATTTTTCACAGCAAGAGTTCTTATTCATACACCATGCATTTCCTTACTTACATCCATTCCTTAAAAGCTTATTGTCATTTTCCATGTCATTAGCATTCCCCTTCATTTCCTCAAATAAAACCTTGCTTCTATGAATATCATTGAGTCAAAGTCCTAGAGTCTAATTAACTTTTTAAAAACACCTAGAGGCTTGCATGCCTTAATGGCAAGTACTCTTGCCAATGAACAATGGAGTACATTAATATCCCTTGTTCGTTGGATCTTGTAGGTGACTCGACCATGACAAATTTATTCGTATCTACAAAGATGTGTTAGGTATCCTGACTCCCATTGGAATCAATGGTGGGAGATCTTGTGTTGGCTAGGGGCATTCATTAATGGCAACTAAGTCAACAACTTCTTGCTATGTTTGACACTGACACATTTATTCACATAGTAAGATTTGTGCCATCGAGCGTTGAAGACTTGAAGACCTATATTTTGTAGCAGATGAAGCAGATTTCCATTCATTTTTTTTCAATTTGTTATGACTTGAGGACAAGTCAATAAATAAGGTTGGGGGGAGGAAAATGTAACTTATATATTTTGTATACCTTCCAAGCCTTATAGATTTTCAGCCATATTCAGCAGACTCATCAGATTCATTAGACTATCTAATAGCATATACGACAATACATATCCATCTTTCATCCACAACTTGCAGAAGAAGCTTCAGATCAGAATTGTAGCAGTTGAACATGCATGATTCATCCACTTCTTTGGGTAAGTAAGGTATGATGTTTTCTAACCTTTAATCTTGAAATTATTTTTAGATGCTAAAATGATGATATTTGGAAAATATTCCACTATTTCACTATTCCCTTTCTCATTAAAAATTTCCAAAAACCATCAGTTGGGGAGGGGGGAATTTCACACCATTTTTTCCCTCATTCATATTACATCTTAACCCGCATAGTCTTCCCACAATAAAAACTACTACAAAATGATGAGCATATTAAATGACTTCTTAAAATGATTGATCTCAACAAAGTAAAGAATGATTGTAACACAAGAACCAATCATTAAAATATGTAAATTCTTTGCAAAAACAAAAAGTTATCCAAAGATGTGCAAAGTTAAAAGGAAGTCCATGATTGAAAGATGGTTGTTACAAAAGAACCAAACATCTTGTAAAAGGAAGCTCATCTAAGAATCAAATCAAATAAGTCATTGTAGTAGCTTGCATGAGGACATGCAAGAGCTTCAGTTGGGGAGTATGTTTGGACTTCAAAATTTCATACAAATATCACTCCTTACCATACATTTTTCATCTATGCTTCCATTATATCACTCATTATTCACCACCATGTCACTTCATTTTCCCTATTGTTCACCATTAATGGGTCTCATTTATATCTTCCAAATATTATTTATTTTTAAGCATTTTTAAGAGAAATTCTTGATTAAATATTAGAAAATAATATATTTTACTTCATATATGGAAAGTGGATTGTTTTTGTGACATGTGTAGGTCCCAAGGAAGCTTCCAAGATACCTTTATGTGGCCTTGAATGATCAAAGTCTAATTTGATAAGATAAGCCTCATGGAGAAGATCATGATCTCATGGAGAAAATCAAGGACAAAGGAGGTTCTGTGTCTAGATGGTTGAGAGATTTATGGAACTAAAGAGAGATTAATGGATGATCATTATTAGTTTGTTACTCATCCCATTGTATAAATAGGAGTACAATCTCCTCCATTTGTAATCTGAGAATCTTCATTTGTAATCTTAGAGTTCCATTTGTAATCTTAGAGTTGGTTTGTAATGGATATTTTGAAATAAAGGATCATACTTCAATTTTTCTTCTACATTTGAGTCTCCATTGAAGTGGTGTGCTTGTGGAGTTATGGAGGGCCCCCATGGCCTCACTTGCATGCTTATTTACTTATTTTAGGTATAATTTATTTTATGTTTTTGTTTGATTTCAGCTTTCAAGTTTTGTTAAATGTTCTAATATTGGAAGAATCTTATTTGAAAGTGTTCTTGTAAGAGAACCGTAAGATCTCATACAATTATTAGATCTAGGTTTATTTCATTTCAGCTTTTAATTTCTTATTAGATGTTCTAATTTGGAAGAGATCTTGTAGAATATGTTCTTGTAAGAGAATCATAGATCTCAAACAATTGTTAGATCTAAGTTTGATTAGTTATTGAAAGAGATCTTAATGAATATGTTCTTGTAAGGGGACTTTAAGATCTTGGACAAATTAGGAATATTTCTATATCTATATATTTTAGATAAGCACTTCTAAGTTTATCTTCCCGGGTTGACATTAAATTAAGCTCTAATTTGCATATGCATTTTAGACCCAACATAATGCAAGTGTAAGAGACACACATGCAATTGACATTCATGCATGAAAAAGAACCTTCACCCAAGGAGAGTGAAACCACGCTCTAATACCAATCTGTAACACACCCTCTTGCCAGGTCCACCCAAGCATCCATCCAACCGGACAAACATGTGATGAGAGAGGTTACTATAAGGGATTCAATCTCCTTGGTGACCTTACGGAAATGGAATTGACATAACTCATCAAACAAACCCATCCACATCAGCAATTACACCACCAAGAGACATGTCAGCCACTCAAACATCCTATCCCTGGGTCCCACTAATATTTGAAGCCTCTTAACCCAAAGTCGCTCTCACAGGCCTCTGTGCCAGCGAATGTGGACTTTTCTCAGCAGACCTGTGCCAATGACCCTAAGGTTTGAGCCAATTTTCTAGCCTAGAATCTCGGCCTCTACCAAAAACCTATTGCAACCTTCAAAATCCATCATGGACATGATAACAATGCTGATAAATCAAAAATAAACCTCAGGACTACGCCTGAGCATCCCCAACCGGTACCGATATTCTGTCAAACACTTGGCATCAATGCAACCTACAGGTCTAAGATACAAGACAAGACATAAATGACTGAAAGAACTTATGAAACATAACTAGAAGGATCATCTCTTTCTCCATTGGAACATTATATCATCAATTAGGTCTTGTGTCCATCCATTTAACAATTACAAGTAAATACATGAAAGAACCATGAGATGAACCAGTCATATAACCATGCTTATAACCAGCATTAAACCATATAAATATTAGAGATATTACAACCATTAAATCCACATATAAACAAGTGCAAAATTAAGAGAACATAGCTTTTATTAATCATAGGAAAAATTTGACCACGTTCGGGACTTCCATGTACCACCCGACCATAGACATGGTTGAACCAAATATCTCTTTCAACTAGTCATCCCTGTACGATATTCCAAGCATGAATGTGAGATCTCATAGAACAACCAATCCAAGAAAAACCAAGGGAATCAAGAGGTTAAACCACCTCCACCCTCACCAAATCGTGATCACACCAAAACCGGTGCTCCGATCACAACCAAATCGAACTTAGAATGCCATCCAGAATCCATCACTATCCTTGAGGAATTTTCTGTCTCCTTGTCTCTAAGGCTTTACTACAATCCAATCTCAGATCACTAGGCCCAAAATCGAGACTAGTCTGTCATGATTTATCACAATCCAAACCTGGATCACTAGGCCCTAAACTGAGACTTCTCCCTCAGGATTTATCATGTATCCTACCGAAACCAGTCAAGGGATTCCGAGGTCTCTAGGAATGAACCTTGAGACCACCTCCGCGCTGGATTCCGAAATCCATTTGGTAAACCAAAGCCCAAAAACCAAAATAAACATCCCAACACCATGGCATCTAGAAAAAGGCAAGGCTAAGTTGAAAACCAGTGTCATAACCTGACAAAACCATGCCACCAACAACAAGAGAACCATACACCAACATGCAAAAGGTTACCTGCAAGTATTCTTGCTGAAGCTGCTTGATCTTGCTTTCCTTTCCTTGATCCTTGCTTTTCCTTCATTTCCCTTTGCTTGCTCTTCCTTCCTTGATCCAAGGCTAGAGTTCTATAAGAAAACTCTTAAGTGACCAAGAGTGAGAGAGAGAGAATAACGATAGAGCTCCAAACTTGAATTGACAAAAGGTTAGCAAAATCCTGCCCATTGATCCTCAGAAACCTTTTTATTAATGAGGCCTCTATTTTCTTCATTTTCCATTATTTTCCTTCAATTTCCTCCTCACATGCACCTTATGATCTTTTACCTTCCTTTTCTCCTTTTTTCCTTTATTTTCATAAATAAATGTGCCAAAAATGCCTTTTTGCCTTTTAATGTCTTTGCCAATTTTCCTTAGCCAAAACACACATCCAGTAATGCCCACTCGGATATCTTTGCCCAACATTCAACTTGGAATAAGTGTCCCTTAATTGTGGTGTTATTTTTCCTTTATTTACTTTTATTACATGAAATTTTCACCAAGGCTGTTACAAATAATTAGGGAGGTGTATGAGAAAATGGTTAGCATGTTGGTGAAAATTAAAGATATTGTTGAGCTTAGAGATATCACCTTGTACAATTATATTTGTGCAAAAGTGAAAAAAACAATGGGAAATGCTAAAAATTCCATTGCATGCCTCAAAATCTGTTCTAACACTTGAATACCTTAATCCAACATGGCTTTCAACACCAACACTTGGTGGGGGGACCAAGAGAAAACCACATCAAGATATAGAGGTTATACCTGGTTATAGAAAGAATTAGATAATTTAGACCCTGGTGAGGAGGAGTCTATATAGAAAATATTGAGAAACTATGTTCTTGGAAATGGTGTATTTGGGACCAATCATGTAATTATATATTGAAGGAATTTGTCTTCTCTTGAGTGGTGGAGCATGCATAGAGGTGCTACTCCACTTCTACAATTTTTGGAAATATGAGTGCTATCACAAGAGGTAAACACTTCTTTTGCAAATAGGTGTTGGAGCACCTATATTTTCATCTGCAACGTTACAAGGAACATCTTAAATGTAAATTGGGCAGAGACCTTGGTTTATGTTCATTACAACTTGTGAGTGTTGTCCCATCATTGTGAGGAGGAAAATGATATCAATGACCTTAAGATTTGGGAAAAATAACTCAAGGAGACCAATTTGGAGGATGGAGTGTTGTAATTAGAGAAATTGGACGATTCCCTTATCCAAGATGATGATGATCGATATGAGACAACACCCCCATTCAGTTCCATGGTCCCTAGGTCACATTCTTCAAAAGAAATAGTAGGGGATTAATATTTAGTAGTTCCATAACATCCACTATCACCACATGGAGGCTCACATAGTGGTTGTGGTGTAAGGAAGAGATATTAGTATATATATTCGTAGTTCACTACCTTTTTCATAATCTAGACTCTTTAGATGATATTTTAGAGTGTTAGAATTTAGTGTTGTGAATTTTAACTTTTCAGCCTTACTCTTCCTTGCTCAATGTGTACTCAGTGGTTGTTAGGTGGCCTATTTCGTTGTCCCATCATTGTGAGGAGGAAAATAATAATAATGACCTTAAACTTTGGGAAAAATAACCCAAGGAGGCAAATTTGGAGGATGGAGTGTTGTATTTAGAGAAATTGAAGGATGATCTTATCCAGGATGATGGTGATTGATATGAGACAATACCCCCATATGGTGCCATAGTCCCTTTGCTCCATTCTTCAAAAGCAGTAGCAGGGGCTTCATCTTCAGTAGTTCCACAACATCCATTGCCACCGCGTGGAGGCTCATGTAGTGGTTGTGATGTAAGGAGCAGAAATTAGTAGATATATTCATAGTTCACTACTTTTGTCATAATCTGGACTCTTCAGATGATAGTTTAGAGTGTTATACTTTAGTGTTGTGAATTTGAACTTTTTCAATATTACTCTTCCTTGTTCAATGTGTACTTGGTGGTGGCCTATTTTGTAAACGATATTATTTTAGTTTTGGTCATGACTCATGTTGACAATTACTCACTTGTTAGATAAATTATTTCAATGTTTTATGATTTTATCTTTCTAATTGTCTACTTTTTATTGCATGATTAAAATTTTGGTACTTTATACTTCTATTATCTATGATATGCTTAAAAAATATCTCTCTCTCTCTCTCTCTATACGCGGTTGAAAAAACCGCATATCGACGTAAGTAAAGAATTATTCTCTAATTTGTTTTTTGGGTCTAGGGAAATATCATGGAGGGCTAGGAAAGTTTTGTGGTAAATTCAAGGTTTTTACCATCAGCTAAGTATGGAGGAATTGGTAGTCTATGACTTCATGCCTACCAATATGATCTCACCTTGGACCATTGTGACACTTTAGCTTCGACTCAACCATGGGAATGCATCGTGGCGACCGAGTTGTTTATTTCTTATTTTGGAGCTCAAAGTAATTTGGTTCAGGAGGATTTTTTAGTGTCAGAGCCCCTGGGAGGAACAATATCGAAAAACCCTAGTCTAGACTCATTCTGCAAGCAATGTTTTGTTTCCTCCATAGTCAATTTTAGCATTGGGATGTCTGTAAGTTGTTGGTCAATGATGGATATTTCTCAGGCATGGGGCTTTAGGTTTGGAGGTTATGGTTTTTTTTCCAGAAGGAAGTATTCAAGGGTTGTTACATGATGGAGTTTTGTAGGCAAGAGAATTTCCATATGTAAAAAATATTGCACCAACAGCCATTCCTTGGGGAATTTCCAATGGAAGCCCTAAGATATCATGCCTTATTAATATTGTGTTGGGAGGGGACTTCAAAAATCCCCTAGGTCACTAGGAAATTTAGACAGAATTGTTGTGGATAAAGGAATGGGAACACACGATGGAGAAAAATTCCAAGCAGGGAAGAAATGAAAGAAAGGAAAATGCGCTAAGGTCTAGAATGAAAACCCTAACTTGGTTCTTAGCAAAAATATTCAACTCAATGAAGTCAGGGATATGTCAAAGACGGTTCTGATGGGGCATGTGAGAGGAAGGAAATTTTGGCGGAATTTCTGTGCAATTGGATCAACAAGGAATGGAGCAACACACTAACCAAATTTGTTGAGATAAACATACTGGTCCATGGTTTTTTTAGCTTGAGATTTGATTCGGCAGAAAATGTTAAGTGGGTTTTGGAAAAAAATTGGAGCATCCACTCCTATCCAATGCTCCTTAAGTGATAGAGCCCACTTTTTGATGTTAGTAGGGAGAAAAGTGAAGCATTGCTAATGTGGGTGACACTATCGGGTCTTCCCATGCAATTATGGACACTAGATGTGTTTCAAGCTATTAGAAATAAGTTGGGGATTTTCTTGAAGTAGATATCTCCTTTAGAGGAACAAAACTTAAGTCGATTGCCAGAATTTTGGTGAAATTAGATTTTCGCGAGGGGATTTTTACAAACTTAAATCTCAATTATAGGGGATTTACACACCAAAAAATGATTGATTATGAAGGTATATTATTTTGTTGCTAGAGATGCCATCTATAAGTCGCGTACTAAGGGATTTACCTCTCTCCTTTAGGGGGGAAAATGCACATTTAATTTTTTGGTAGAAGGTAATGGGGGAGTGTAGGTGAAAGAAGTAGACAATAAGGTGGATGTGCACTCACCAATGTCTATTCAGGAAAGCTCCCCATACACAAGTCTAAAGCTAAAGGGTAATTCTAGAAAGGGCGCAACATCTCTGGAAAGAAGCTTGCAGGAGGAATGAGAAGCTGTTGTCCCATCATCCAAGGTTGTCTCCTCTTTAAGTAACCCTTCCCCTCCTCATCCTATTATCAATCTTATTAATTTTTTCAACAATATGGCAATGGGATCTAGTGCTTCTAGTGCCCTCCTCCCTTCATGCATGCCATCTCTCTTTACTTCATATACTATCCCTGTGGCTTGTCCCTCCCCCTCTGGCCCTTTGTATACTCATACCTTGAACCAATGACTCTTTCAAATTCTATGAACTCATCATAGACCCCATCACACTATAACCATTGCCCCCAAACATCCAAAGGGGTCTCCTTTGCAGGAGTGGGAGGTCTTGGACCCCTTCAACCTTCTCTATGCAAAGGGTGGAGTAGGGAAAGAAAGTCACATATCTTAAAGGCCATGATGAGAAATTGGTAAGAAATTTCCAATGGTAGACAAAAATAAATTGTTGATGCACTTAGAGAAGCAAAAGCCTCTAAGATGGTGCATTTACGATCTTAATCTCTTTTAACTGTAGGGGCCTGGCTAGATCCTCTAAAACTTTAGCCTTGAAAAGACTGATATATGCTGAGAACCCAGATATTTTACTACTTCAAGGGACCCTGAGAGATGCAGATAAGATTACCAAGACCCTTTGTTCACTATTGTCACACTGGCACTTCAACATTGCTGATGCAAGCAGTTGTTTTAGGGGGTTGGTTATGCACTTTAATTCAAAATCAATCAAGGTTAACAACTCTTGGGGTGCATAATTGGTTTTATGGGCTGATATTTTCACCTCAGAACTAAGTATGGATCTCAAGGTTGTGAATATCTATGATCTCTTCCATGAACATGCCCCCTTCTGGGATAGTCTTATTAAAAAGTCCTTCATAAAGGTGGAAAATCATATTGTTGGGGGAAACTTGAACTTTACTATTGGTGCTTCTGAGGTTTGGGGGACTCATGCTCATCCAGATTCTATGATGAATTTGTTCACTTGGATGTTGTTTGATAATAGACTCATTCATGTTAATCTTATCAAACATAAACATACCTGGATGAATAGAAGATCTAGAGAGGAGATGGTGGCTAAACGCCTTGATCACTTTTTAATGGTTGAAGCTATTATGGAGAAAAATCCCCTTTTTTGACAATGGATTGGGGATGGGGATGTCTTTGACCATCATCCAGTGTTTTTGGAGTTGAAAGGCAAAATCTGGAAACTTGGTAGCCCTTTTAACTTCAACACCTCTTGGATGGTTGATGAATATTTTCTACAATTAGTGTCAAAAAACTAGATCCAAGACAATCAAGACATGGGTCTTCTGATCACTCAGCATGTTGTTGAGAATACAAAAAGGGTGAAATATGTTGCAGTTTAATGGTCTACGCAGAAGAGGATCAGGGATGAAGTTGAGCTCAAATATGTGGAGGAAGAGTTGGAAAGGTTGGAGGATCCAGAAAGGGGAGATTTTGAGTGTGAAGAAGCCAAACAAAGAATCCTGTAATTGGAAGCCTCAAAAAGGAAATTATTGGAGAATAAGGAAGAAACGTGGAGACAAAAAGGCATAGTTCTTTGGCTAAAAAGCGGGGATGAGAACACCAAGTTTTCTTCACAATTTTGCAAAGGGCAACAAAATATACAACACAATATGGTCTCTAAACACACCAGAGTGAGGTAAAGCTTCATCCTTTGAGGAGTTAGCATCCTGTTGAAGAAAAATCTCGCTGCGCCTAGTTCTACCATCTTGCTACACATGTTGGCTCAAAGGGTGTCATTTCACAGATAGTTCGGCTTGTTGAAGTGGCACAAATGGCTAAAGCATCAATGCAGAAGTTTGCAGATAAAATTTCAAAGTTACATACCATTGGTTATTAAAATCTCCTTTACTACCTAGCTAGCAAGATTTGTTGCAGACAAGATTTCTTTATACCCCATGTCTTGGATCCCTTCTTCCAAGGATGAGTTTAAGCTGGCAATTCAGTTTAGTATGTCTACCATGGTTATAATTTGTCCCTGTGGTTTTGGACGAGAATAAAGGGATGTCTTGAACATGGATTTTGTTGTCTATCAATGGAGAATTATCTTGAATATTTGTAACATTAGATCTAGTCAAGCCAAAGGCATAAGATGTGGTATCCATTTTGAAATTGATGAAAATAAAATACATTATAGTCACAAGACATAACTGGTTTATTGCAGATGCTATTGCCAAGAAGGTTGTAATTAGGAATCAATTTGTTTACAACAAAAACAACGCATGTTTATGGAAGTGAATTTTCTCATTATGACTATCTTGGACCCACCAAAATTGAAAAACACTCTCTAGTATTTGGAGAGGGAACCATAAAGGTTCACAACGAACCAGTAGCTCAAGTTTCAGGTCACAATCCTTTTAGAATACTATTGTATATTATCTCTTAAGAAATATTTATTATGGCCAACTGTTGGTGTCCTCTAATATGACATTATTTAACAACGACCAAATTATAAAAGACAACAACCCTAAACTTTCAAAGTTACATCGATCAAGACACATTAGAAATTACAGAAGACATAGTGATAATGATGGAGAGATACACAGAGAAAAATAGAGACAACATGCCTGGACTAAAACATTTGAGCTTCATAGAAGTTTTGTTGTTTCCACTATCTCCAAAGGCCACTTCTATAATGGTCCACAATGTAAGTGCAATGTGCTTGATGGACTTTGATATAGGAGTGATACTTCAAATACAAATGAAGATGTCTAGAATACTATGATAAATGAGAATTATCTAAATACATGTACTTCTCTTGTTTCAACGTTGTTGTCTATAGAAAATTACTTCATATTATGGGAATCTATGCCCTATTCACCAGATGTGCACTCAACATACCTCTGAAATTTTACAAACAAGTGACTGAAAGAGGTCGATGCATTTAATGGATTGCAAAGCCTTCATATATCATGCACAAATTAAAAAAAAAAGAAAAACCATTTATGATGGTGAAAATTCTACATAAAGACTTGGAAAGTAGAGTGATACGGTTGGTTAAATGGTGCTCCACATCCATGGAAATGAAGAATGATATTCCCATAAAATCCATAAAAATGTCATGCAAATCAAATCTCAAGGAAATAGAATAGTCGAGTGTATCATCTCTGATGCGTCAGTGAAGTCAACGTAAAATTCCCGCAACTGCTAGTATAATCAACGATCCGAAATATTTCATGCCCAAATCGTTGATAGGATGGTGTTGAGCCTCAAAATTACTCTTTCCATAACAACCCTTTTTCATTCTTTTTCCTTGTTTTTCCATGAGAAATATGCATTCTCATCACCAGTGACCAGTATATAATATCTTAAGGAGGAAATTTAGTGATTTACATATTATGCTTTTATGTTTTGTTGTTTGAATAATTTTTTGTATATTAGCAATGGAACACAGCCTATTCTATAGCTAATCGGTTGTTTCGCAGTTACCTTCATGCTTTAATAGGTTCTAGGTGTCATAAGGAGAAACTAACTACATGGGCAACTTTGAAATCATTGTGACATGGACCCTGTCCTATTCACCTGGCCCAGGTCAACAAGGAAGTTGGTATAATACTACGGTCAATGGAGAAGTCAAACGCAGAAATCGAAGGTAACAAGACTATGTTCCGTGGTTAACCAACATGTTTTACAGTGATGGGAAGCATTATCCGAAACAACTACCTGAACCTACGGACTCCCACAGCCACCTATGCAACTGAATCCAACAGCCACCATCTTGGATTTATGTCTCCAGCAGCCGAGGAAGAAATTCCGCGTACTTGTCTTCTATGTGTTTTTGGCTGTAGCATATTTTTCTCCACAAACAATTGTATGGTTTTCTTATAAATACCTGTGTAAAGAACCGAGAAAGTTAGGAGTGATAGTGATAGTTTTATTGTGAGAAACTGAAAGAGTTTCCTTGGAGTTGATTGAGCAAGCATAGCCTAATCAGTTGCAGAGGGCCCCTACACTGAAAAGGTTTCATTTCATGTTATTTTTCTTCTTCCCGTTAACTGTAAATTCAACATTCTCTTTCACAGTGTTTTCTTGCTAACAATGTCTATAATGCAGTTTCTATCATTTTCTTATTAACAGTATTCATAATTTAAAGTAGCTTCCATTTGCTTGATCTCTTTCTAGTTTTTATTAGTAGTTAGAAGATGAAGTTCAATAATATAATCTAGTTTTCTTCATTCACTGTTTTACTAGTCTTTAAATTCTCAACTAGACTGATCAGTGCCATTTACTGTTTTTTCCATTTTATTTCTAAAGTTTACTAACTCATGATGTTAATGAATGTCTCTAAAAAACCCTTCAAGTTGATAACTCATCCTAAATTAAGTGGTTGAGAATTTCATTTATGCAATGAGTCTTTGCTTTCTTTTAGATTAATGAAGTACATAATTTCTCAAATGTCATCCCAAGGATACTTTCTCCCAAAATTGAGAGGTAGAGTAACTAAGCACTTCATTTAGTTTTATTTCTATAATTATTTAGGCATCAGTTACAAATTCCACTTTCAACTCTTAAATCATGATTTGGAAATAATGGTAACACAGGAATAGAAACTTTGTTTTCATTTGTTGCTTAATTTTTGCTTCCAAGTCTGTCTCAACTCTGTTTTCATCTCTTTCTTAAAAGCTCTGTTTTCATTTCTTAGATTTTGTGTAGTCCTTAAGTTAAATTTAAGTTCTTGATAATTACATTGTAAATCATTAGGTGTTAAAAGACCAAAAACCACCCAAACCAACATAAAACACAAAAACAATGGAGTAAGAAGGGTTATCTAGCACAAACAGTGCACTACACTTCATCAGTTTACGATACCCAGATTGATAATTTATGTAGAGAAATTTAGGACACTAAATTGACCAAACATTTTTGCGCCGCTGCCGGGAAGTGTAACTAGGTAGCTTTATATCTTACATTAAAAAAAGAATGACATGTATAGAGAAAGAGACTCTAGGAGTAGATTTATAGCTAGGGGTAGAAGTTCAATTCCTACAACAACACCTACTCCACCAAGGACAAGGAAAGACACGCCTCCATCCCAAACTCATACTCCCATCCATAGGAATCCTGGAATTCCAAGGGCAGAAATCCAATCAACAGAATCTCCTACTTCATCTACCAAGGCAGTCTTAGTAGAGAAAATAATGGAGGAGGTAGAGGAAATAATGGAGAAGGCAGAGGAAATCGAGAAATAGATAATTCTTTTGGATTCCCTATAGTGGATGAGGAAACAAATGCCACAATGAAAAACATCTCACCTTCTATCCTCCCAAACTTCCATGGGTTGAAAAGTGAGGATCCTGAAACATTCTTATTTGAGTTTGAAGTCTTGTGCAGAACCTATGACTATCTAGAAGACTCTCAAAAAATCAAATTGTTTCCTTCAACACTAAAATGAATTGCTTTGAAATGGTTTATGGGGTTAGTTACTCAGTCCATTAGAACATGGAAGGACATGAAAAAACTTTTTTGGATAGGCACTTGGATTATTGTATGCCTACCAATCACAAGGATGAAGTGTTCAAAATGATGCAAAGAGAGGATGAAAACTTAGAAGATTTAATTGAGAGGTTCAACTATAATTTGAAAAGAGCAAAGATGAATGATTTAGATGAAGAAACCTTGAAATATATTTTATTAAAAGCCATTAGAGATGAGGGGATAGATATCCTTAACATGACAGGGAAGGGAGATATCTCTCAACTTCCATTAAATGATATAGGAGAATTGTGTGTTCATCTCTCAAGAGGGAAATCTAAAATAGGGGAAGGGCCAAGAGATCCTTCTCTTGTTAGAGTAAAAAAATCTGCAACAGGATCTATAAGTAGGGCATAAATTGGTAATATGCTTGACGAATTTAAAACTAATATTCTAGGGAGCCTTAGTGAGCAATTAGACACCCTTCAAATACAAAACAAGTAGAAAACTAAGGCTGATGCTTTAGCCATTTTTTGTCCAAAATGCAAAAAGAAAAAAAACATGCTCTAAGGGAATTCCCTTTAGATGCAAAAATTATAGAAACTTGTATGATTTGCTCAGAAAGTCATGAGACCTAGGGTTATCCACAATCCCGGGTCTTAAGGTTGTCTTTCAAGAGGAAATAGTTCCAAATTCTGCAGAACCTCTTTGTTTTGTTGCTAGAAGACTTTGGCAGGGGCCACAAAATCAAGGATTTAACAACCAAATGTATCTTCAGCCCCCACCAAACTGGAATTATTGGCAGCAACCTTGGCCTCAACCTCAATCACAACCATGGGAACAAGGGGTACAAAATCCTTATGGGAGATTTTCTCAATATTATCAATATCCTCCATCATATTAGAATTATACTCCCCCACACATTCAACAACAAACTCAGTAGCCACAAATTCAAAATCATAATCCTCAGCTTTCATTGCCATTTCCACAACAACCTCCACAACAAAACCAAAATCCTCAACTCTTGTTGCCATTTTAGCATAAACTAAATCAGCTACCTGCCCAACCATTACCAAACCCCAACAATAAAAACCCTCAGAATGCTTACATGATAGAAGGACAAAAATTTCCAACTTACATGATTACTCCTCTAGATCTTAATTATGTTCAACTAAGATCTAGAAGGATATTAGAAAAGGAGAGACCTTCTGTAGTTATTTAGGAACAGGATAGTTCTGAGGAAGATTCTCTAAAGGTCAATAAAATTTTTGAGGGAGAATCTTCCCAAAACCAAAACTTCGAAAAAGGAAAACAAAAAGAATCAGTGAACACAACTCTTATCATTGAGCAGCCAGCATCTACTTCTGCACCTCCTTTTCCTGAAAGACTACAAATTGATAGAGGGGTAGAAAAATAGATCTTGTTGGCCAACTATGATTTCCTAGATGAATTGAAGAATGTCTATATCAAAATTCCTTTGTTACAAGCCATTAGAGAAATTCCAATTCTAGCCAAAACAATAAAGGAGTTGAGCATAAAAAAACCAGGATGAAAAGCAAAAGAAACAAAAAGAATTCATCTAGTAGGAAAAATAACAGACATAATGATGGGAAAAATTGCCATTCAAAAATATGTGGATACAGGAAGTCCGATTGTGAAAACATATATCAATGGAGTTGAAATTCCAAATACATTGATTGACTTAGGGGCAGCAATAAACATCACGAGTAAACAAACTATGGAGCAGCTTAAACTTCCTAATCTTCTTTACACACCTACCTTAATGCAACTAGCAGGTAGATCAGTAATCAAACCAGATGGTGTGCTAGAATATATTTCAGTATCCTTAGATTCTTGGGAATATCTTGTTGATTTCATGATATTAACTCCCAAGAACAATCTAGGAGGACATCCAGTCATATTAGGAAGACCTTGGTTGGCCACAACTGATTCTTTTATTAGTTGTAGGTTTGGTGACATGTATATTTCTAATGGTAATTCAACAAAGAAATTCACTCTATATCCTCCAGCAAAAGCAATCATAGAAATAGATGACAAAGAATGGATTGATGATGAAGATGATATTCAACCTCTCTTTACTATTTCAGAAATTAGTGATGATAGTCAAATTTTAAATACATTGGAAAATTTTGAATCATCTTCAGAATATGAACATGAGCAATTTCAAGAAAAATCTAATGTTGAATACTTGTCATCTAGGCAGTTGTCTCTCTATTATATGGAAGAGTTTGGTAGCTCTACAATTGAAAATTTTCTATATAGGACATTGAACATAAACAAAAACTTGGAGATATTACAACAAGAAGAGCTAATCAAAACATTACAAAAACATTCTGCTGCATTTGCATGGGAATACACCGATATGAAAGGAATTGATCCTAAGACTTGTATCCATTACATCTGCATTGAGGAAAATAGTAGACCTATCAGACAACCTCAGAGAAGGATGAATCCAAATCTTAGGGAGATTGTAAAAGAAGAGCTCCAAAAATTACTAAATGTAAATTTCATTTACCCAATTTTAGATAGCCAATGGGTTTCTCCTTTGGTAATTGTGCCTAAAAAGAATGGTAAATGGAGGGTGTGCATTGACTATCGAGAATTGAATAAAGCAACCCTTAAAGATCATTTTCCTTTGCCTTTTATAGATCAAGTGTTAGATACATTAGCAGGTAAAAGTATTTCTCATTTTTGGATGGTTTTAGTGGTTATAATCAAATTCAGGTAGCACCTGAAGATCATGATAAGACCACATTTACTTGTCCATGGGGAACTTATGCTTATGCCTACCGAGTACTTCCTTTTTGGTTATGTAATGCACCTGCAACATTCCAAAGAGTAGTACTAGGAATTTTTTCTAATCTAATACATGATTGTGTAGAGGTATATATGGATGATTTTACAGTCTATGGGAATACATTTGAAGAAGCTTTGGAAAATTTGGAAAAAGTTCTTAAAATATGTAAGGAAACAAACCCCTTTCACTAAGCCATGAAAAATGTTTTATGATTTTTACAGAAGGTATTGTTTTAGGACATCACATTTCAAGAGATGGGATTAAAGTTGACAAGTCTAAAGTTAAAGTCATCTCTAAATTTTCAATTCCAAATTGCCAAAAGGATGTTAGAAAATTTTCTGGGATTTACAGGGTACTATAGAAGGCTTATAGAAAACTTCACTAAAATATCATCTCCACTCTTCAAATTGCTTACCAAAGATTGTGAATTCAATTGGAATTCTGATTGCTAGTTGGCATTTGAAACCCTGAAAGCAAAAATTTCCGAAGCAACCATTTTAAGAGGTCCAAATTGGAAACTCCCTTTCCATATTTCCACAGCTGCTTCAGATACAACTCTGGGAGCTATATTGGGACAAAAATATTTGATTCCTTATGCCATTTACTATACAAGTAAGAATTTGACTCCCACTAAGTCAATTATACTATGACTAAAAATGAATTTTTCGCTGTTGTTCATGCAATTAACAAGTTTAGACACTATATAACAGGCTATGAAACCTTTGTTCATATAGATCACTCTGCAGTTAGATATTTGATTAATAAACCTATTACTAATGGTAGAGTTACAAGATGGCTTTTACTTTTGCAATAATTCAACATTATTGTGCTAGATAGACCTGGAAAACAAAACACAGTTGCTGATTTCTGATCCAGGATTTAGAATATCAAAGAATATTCTTTGGTTGAAGATAAGTTCCCTGATGAATATATTTTTGTAGTGACTACTCAAACTCCTTGGTTTGCAGATGTTTCTAACTACTTGGTCACATGGAAGTTACCTTCACATTTGTTTCCTAGAGAGAAAAGAAAAATTATTCAAGAAAGTGCAAGATATTCATGGATCACTAATGAATTGTATAAAACAGGGCCAGATCTTATGATCAGAAGATGTTTCAGGGAAGATGAAATGCCTGAGATTCTTAAAGCATGTCATGATGAGCCGTGTGGTGGACACTTTGCTGACAAGAGGAAAACCTATAAAATCATTTATTTAGGATATTATTGGTCATCCATCTTCAAACATGCTAAAGAATATGTCAGGAGATATGACAGCTGCCAAAGGGTAGGGAAACCTACCCCCTAAAATGAAATGCCATTACAAATTTAGGTAATCATAAAACCCTTTGAAAAGTGGACCTTAGATTTCATTGGACCAATTAATCCTCCATCTAAGCAGAACAAATATATATTGGTATGCACTGATTATGTCACTAAATGGGTGGAAGCCAAAGCATTATCTTTTGCTACTGAAAAGTCTGTAGTTAATTTTATTTTTGAGGACATCTTCACTCGTTTTGGTGTTCCAAGAGAAATTGTGATAGATCAAGGGTCTCAATTCACATCTAACATGGTGGAAGGGCTTGTGGAAGAATACAAGATCAAGCATAGGAAATCTACTCCCTATCATCCACAAGCAAATGATCAAGTGGAATCTACAAATAAAGTGATAGAAGGAATCCTCACCAAGACTATGCATCGACATAGAAGAGATTGGGTAGAAAGGCTTCCTGAAGCCTTATGGGCCTATAGAACTACATGGAGGAACACAACGAGACATACACCCTATGAACTTGTTTATGGGAAACAAGTTATGTTCCCTATAGAATTCCAAATCAGAACTTTCAAGATGGCAGTCCAATTGGGACTAGATTTATCAGAGGCACAAAAGCATAAGCTGGAGAAATTAAATGAACTTGATGAAATCAGGCAAGATGCAATTCAAAGGACTGGTATAGTCCAACAATAGAGGGCTAAATGGCATGAAAAATACATCAAGGACAAGAGGTTTCATGTGGGAGATTGGGCACTGTTATTTGATTCAAAGTTTAAAGATTTTCAAGGGAAGTTTCAAACCCATTGGCTTGGTCCATATGAGATTGAAAAATTCTTTAGTAATGGAGCAGTGAATATTAGAACAATAGATGAAAGTAAAACTCCTCTTCTGGTGAATGGTCATAGATTAAAGATATATCAGAAACCAATTTCAAAAGAGGAGTTCATCAAGATTTTCCAAGACAATTCTAAAATGAAGTTAGTGAAGAAGAATCCTTCTTCTCCACTAACTTAGTCCTTATTTTTATTATGAAAATATAATTAAAAAATAATAATAAATTTTATAAGGTTGAAAACCAATCATTAATTGGCATACTTATACAGAAAATACAAGGTGAAAATCAGAGGTTTTTGACACCCTATATTTTCCATTTTCTTCCTGTAATAAGTAGTGACAAAAAGCCACAATCACTCTATAGTTCAGATTCTGAAAAGTCATCATCTCACCCCACTCCACTTTTATAGTTTCACTTCATTCCATTGTCATATTCCATCAATAAATTTCTCCTTTTTCATTCCAACTCCATTTCATTTATCATCTTGTCTTGCATCCCATTTCACATAGCCATTTCCATTTCATTCATAATCCATAATCCATATTTCATTTTCTATCTCACATTCTGTAGCTGATTCTGTTCTGCAGCTACAAATTGTTCATCAGTTAAGGGACAAGTGTACAGTTCATAATAAAATCATGTATGCAGGGAATTGAAGAAAGAAATCAATCTTTGAAGATCAATCATGTTCAAGGCACCTGTGGATCAACATCAAAGGAAAATTTAGCAAAGCAAAAGATAAGGGTTCCGAAGATAATTGCAAAAACTTATTTCAAAAACAAATTTGAAAACATAAGCTTGTATAATATGTATGATCACATGTCTCCTTAATTAATCATCATTTGATTTGACTGCCACGATATCTCTGCCATATCCTCCACCTTCAATGACAAATGGTCTCAATGATTCCTTCATAACCGATCTCCGCTTCAAACTCCATAACTTGTACTCAAATGGTCCTCCACAACTGCACTTGCTACGCTTGTTAACAGTCAAGATAAATATGTGATCTACCTATCTACGACTCTCTAAACCTTGACTGTCTGTTTATTACATGCCAATTCTTAAGTTTTTTTTTTTTTTTTTCTCATATTCATGCAACCATTTCATATACACAGTCATTCTATTTCCATATACCCAGTTATTCCATACACACAGTCATTCTACCTCCTAAATAGCACTTGTTCCATAGATAGTAAAGAGCAATTTTTGAGATTAGTAAATTCTACAGAAGAAAGACCATGGGACTCATCGTCAAGACAGAGCCTGTAGGAGCAAAATTCATGGAAGGATATCCCCAACTTAAGGAGATGTTGCCGAAGACTGGATGGCTCAAGTTCATTGAAAAGTTTGATGGATATCATAGGGAGATCACAAAATCTTTCACTAGATCCTTTGATGGTACATAAATGGAGATTGGGGACATCAAGTTTGCAATAACAAAATCCTACATAGCAGAGGCTACAAAACTACCAAGACTTGGTGAGAGGTGGTTCAAAAACAAAGAATTCCATAGTGAATCATGGAAGGTATTCCTCAAGAACCCAGGTATGGATGTCACTATGTTTAGGAAAGGAATCCCTATTTCCGCACTCAAAAATAAATAGAGAAGCATGCTTTTGATATTGCAAAAAATTATTACCTGTGAGGGAAGATTTGGATGTATATTTGTTTATCATATACGTTTATTGATGAACTTTCTAGACAATGGGGACATCAACCTCCCTTTCTTCCTCCTAAATAGTCTAAGGAGAATGGCTTCAAATGTACAGAAGAAAATAAAATCTCTGGAAACAACCGTGTACCACCATAGATTGGTCAAAATCCTGGTTGAATATCATCTAAAGAAAATAGGGGACACCTGGGAAAACTTTCTAATAAGAAACGATTTCCAAGAGACACCAAAATCTCCTGAAAAAGATAGTGTCAGAAAGAGTAGGAGAAAAAAGACCAATCTCACCATTCAAAGCAATCCTGAACCCTCAGCATAGAAAAATGATGAAGAAGAACCAATCTTTGAAAAAGTAACAGAGATCAAAAAGCAAATCAAGCAGAGGAAGAAGATAAAACAAAAAACTGGTGGAATTACTGAGAACGCACCTAAATCTCCATTACAACCAAATGATGAAAAACCAATCTCTGAAAAGTTGACAGAGATTAAGAGACAAATCAAGGGGAAGAAAAAAATAGGAAAAGAGAAAAAGAGTGCAAAAGAGGAGAACATAAAACCCCTTAGAAGAAGCTCTAAGCTTAAAGGAATGGTAAAGAAGGTGTCATCAAAGGAAACATAGTTCATCAACCTAGAAGGAGAAACCCCAACATCATCTCTTGAAAATATTCCACTTGTATATAGTCCTCAAAACTCTCCTAGGCATTATTTTGAAGGCAACCCTAGTAGAGGATCCCTAGGCATAGATCCAATTCAACAACAAATTTATGATTACATAGAATCACTGGAAAAGAAAAATGCCTCAAGGGATCCAGGTTCCTCATTTAATCCAAAACAACCTGTCAATCCACAAGAACCTCTGACTGACTCACTAAAACAAGAAATCTATGAGTTGGAGATATTGAACAGGCATATTAAAAAAGAAAATGAAGCCCTAAAGGAACAAAGAAAATTGGATAAACCCATACATGACAATATCATACTGCACTTGGGCCTATGGTACAAGAAAAATAGGAAGTTGAAGAGGAAGAACAAAAATTTGAATAAAACAGTGATCAATCTCAAGTATAGACTTCTCATGAAGAAACCAGGGATGGTTGTTACTTCAAAGAAAAACAAGATAACGAAAACATTAAAATAGGCTATCAAATTGACACATAATGAGATCGTATTACTAGTCGAGGATTGACACGAACCCTCTAGAGAAATAATAATAGTAATAAATAAATAAATAAAAATGAAAAATAAAAAAGAAAATAAAAATTAAAACATTGGAAACAAAAGAAAAATAATAATAAATTAATTAAAAAATAAATATTAAAGCAATGACCCAAAAAATGGAACATAAAAAATGTAAGAAAAATCGATATATATATATATATATATATATATAAAAAACAATAAATTATTTGCAAAGAAACATAATTTAAGAAAAAAAAAAGATAAATAATATCTATTGGACAATTAAAAAAGGAAAAATAAACAAAAATAAACATTAAAATTAAAAACTAAAAAGACCAAAATAATAATAATAATAATAAATAGAGTACAAAAATTAAAATAAAATAAAAAAGATTAAAATAGTAAAATAAAAAAGAATTAATATTAAAAAAACTTAATTGTCCATGGGTCATGGATATATGATGATCAGGTGCTCTATTAAGGCACTCCTTGATGTGAAGTCACTGGTTCAATCCCCCACCCAGTCGAGGTGATATACTAGACACGCTGAAGATGTAGTCTTGTTAAGGTTACAAAAAAATTGATCCACGATCGAGGTGTGAGCAGGACAGAGCATGCCCTGCCTATGTCAACCAATTAATATGATGATTGAGACAAGGTACTCTACCACCCTCCACATGCACAAGGCACATGGAGCAGTGGATTCTCACATGCCTCTACTTAATGATGTTCAAGAAGGTGGAAACAACAACCTTGAGGGGAAAGTTTCGGGTTTTCATGCTGGTAAGTTTGGTAAATTTTCTGTTGTTAGTCCCTGTTCGGTTCCTCCTTGGTCTGAGTAGCTCCGCAGCTTGGGGGAGGTGCACTTCGTGGTTCTTCACTGGGTGTCGACTCATCCACAGTCACCTCAAAACAACGCTCACAGGTATGTTTTTGGTCCTAATCTTTGTCTCTCTACAGTCATGGTTAATTCCATAGTTTTTATGATCTCTGAGAAGAATGAAACTATTTTACATTGGATGGTTTGGAAGATGTTCCACCAGAAACCATATTTGGAAATTGAAGAATTGTATGAGGGTTTCGCTATTTACTTTACTCCTTTGTCTATTTATTTTTGAATTTTCCTGTCGTGTATGAGCATTTGGTGGGTAGGGCCTTTGTCTTGTTCCTGGTCGACCTCTTGGCATTGCCTCGGGCATCGTGGTGTTTGTTTCCTTTCGAATGTTGGTTGATCCAGATTTTGGGGGGAGGCCCCCAAGATCTAAAAAAGTGAAATGGATCTTGGGGAAGAGGCCCCTAAGATCCGAAAAATTGAAATGCCAGAAGAAAAAGAAAAGAATGCCCAATAAACAAAACCACAAAGATTTTTTTTATTAAAATGGAGAATAATTGTAAAAGCTACATTGTGGTGGACAAAGCTGTCATTTTACAAAATGTGACTTGTTACTTATAGTATTTTTCATTTACATTACCACGGGTCAATTCCATGGGTGAATGAATACCATGGGTGGATGTCACAATACCATGGGCAAATACCATGGGCAAATACCATGGGTGAATGAATACCATGGATGGATGTCACTTACAACACTATGGGTGGATGCCACTTACAATACCATGGGTAAATTCCATGAGTGGATGAATAACATGGGTGGATGAATACCATGGATTGATGCCATTTTCTATTTGGATCATTCCTCCCTCCTTAAGAAGCAATGGTCCCCATTGCATGAAGTTCCCTCCTGCGAAGCCTTTGTTGAATATGAAGAGCCACTAAAGAGAAGGTTTTTATGTGGTTAACTCATAACCATGGTGAACGAAGAACCGAGGATAGAGATACCCTGTAATGCTTGTGACCAACTATAACACTGACAGTGTGTGGCCTAACAAATGGAATTCGATGAATTGTGGGTTTGTAGATGAACCATAACCATGATGAACGAAGATCCGAGGATAAAGATACCCTATAATGCTTGTGACCAACTGTGATACTGACAGTGTGCGGCCTAGCAAATGGAATTCGATGAAGTGTGGGCTTGTGGATGACCCATAACCATGACAAACGAAGATCTGAGGATAGAGATACCTTGTAATGCTTGTGACCAACTGTGATACTAACAGTGTGCGGCCTAGCAAATGGACTTTGATGACAAGGATTTTGTGCGGTTGACCTATAACTGTGATGTTGGTTGTTGATGAAGTAGAAGGTGCCTACATAGCCTGGGGTGGGAGGGCACGTCTCCAAAGAACCCAAGTTGAATGCTACTATGCTGAAATTAATGAATGTGACGCAAGTGCCTACTAAAGCAAGGTGGGAGGGCATGTCTCCAAAGGGAACCTACTCCGAATGCTGCTCCAGAATTAAAATGGACATAACTCAGTCAATATAACTCGGAATGTTTATTATAACCTGTTTTTGGAAACAGAAGAACCATTTTCCGTCTTCCCATGTGTTGGAAATCCTTATCTGGACACTTTAGAATCTTAGACTCGCTTTGCAACTTTTCCGTCATCACAAAAGTTCTGAAAAAATAGCTGATTTTAAATTAGCAATATCTCCCACATCTGAACTCTGATTCGGCCAATTTGTTTTTTTGAATTTGGGTATTTTTTCACAAGGAATCCAGATCTGTTATTTGTTTTTGTAAATTTTACACCAAACTTTCAGATTTGATCTACAAACTCGTTGCCCAAAAACATTCCTACAAAAAAATGAAAAAAGAAAAATTATTCCTACTTGGCCCAAGAAAATGCTATGTGGAGGACATAGCACATGCCTGAATTTTGTTGAATATTGCTACAAAATTTGAAACTGAAATATGCATCAAACCCTTATTCCCATGGAATCATAACCTGCTCTGATACCACTGATCCAGATCTTTGAGGAGGCCCCCATGATCTAAAAAAGTGAAATGGATCTTGGGGGAGAGGCCCCTAAGATCTGAAAAATTGAAATGCCAGGAGAAAAAAAAAAGAGAATTCCCAATAAACAAAACTACAAAGAATTTTTTTATTAAAACAAAGAATAACTATAAAAGCTACATTGTGGCGGACAAAACTGTCCTTTCACAAAATATGACTTGTTATTTATAGTATTTTTCAGTTACAGTACCATGGGTGGATGTCACAATACCATGGGCAAATACCATGGGTGAATGAATACCATGGGTGGATGTCACAATAACATGGGTGAATGAATACCATCGGTGGATGTTACTTACAATACCATGGGTGGATAAATACCATGGGTGAATGAATACCATCGGTGGATGTCACTTACAATATCATGGGTGGATAATTACCATGGGTGGATGCCACTTACAACACCATGGGTGAATTCCATGGGTGGATGAATAACATGGGTGGATGAATACCATGGGTTGATGCCATTTTCTATTTGAATCATTGGTAGAGTAGGTTTTGATGCTTATGGTGTTTAGTATGAGAGCAACTCAGCTTATTCTCATGGCCTCAGTTGCATCAGACAAAGAGGGACCCTTGTTTCTTGGTTCTGAAAATATTTTTATTTTTGGGTGGAAGTATGCATCAAAGAGTAACGTTGGGTTATGATTAAGATGAGCTTCTTACATATGGTTAATGTGGGAGGTCCCCTGGTTTGGTACGACCCATCCTCAGGTTGGCTATTAGGTTCTAAGTCTTCAGTCACCATTTATTTCTGCAACCGTCGAACCATGGCCCTTGTCATTGCAGGGAAGGGAAAGGCCACCTGGGGCTCTTATGGTCAAGCCAAGAAATCTTGAGGCATGCCTGAGTCTTGTCTCCTTAATGAATCCAAGGGTAGACCGCATGGCCGCAAATATCTCTCTAGTATAATCAACGAAACTATTTCCGTGTACCATGAGGGTAGTTCAACCCAAGTCCACCAGCTGATAGAAGCTTGGGAAGTCGAGCTTAACCAACAAGTTGGCAATATGGATAGTGATATGGATGATTGGAAATCTCTAGTTCCTGAACCTAGACACTCTCGGGAAAGAACTTATCAGTATAAGTAAATTTTTCATTTGTATTGGATGATGAAGAATCTCTTGGGGAAATATTTGGATCATATAACTTCTAGTTTGACCTCGTCTTCTCAAAGGCTCCTGGATTACAAGGATCTCTAGCAGATCCAATTTCAGCTACAAAGGAAGTGTTGAAAAGTGTAACTAGTTATGAAGGACATGCAATTATGATTTTATGTAATGTGATGTTAAGAAGGAAAAACAAAATTATCGTATTGACTTGCTTCATGGGTTTCATGAGCAAGAGATTTTATTTTTTAGTCAAGACTCCCATTGAGGTTCTCTAGGAATTATTTTTCATCTAGTCATAAAATTACAGAGTCATTGTCATGTAATGAAGTCATGTTACACTTTGTAAAAAGTCAAAATTTCCTATGTAAATTATCCTCGAAGACCTTGTCACTTATCCTCTTCAATTCGACCTCCAACGATGGAAGAACATGCTAGAAGAAGTCTGCCTAAAGGACATGATATGAAGTTTATATCTAGCCACACTTGGCCTCACTCAAAGACAAGAAACTCATCAAGCATTTAGTGAATAAGTGCGAAGAAGAGAGGCTACAAAGAGAAGTGCGAAGAAGGGAGAAGAAGGTTTCTTCTGAGCAAGCGAGAAGAAGGTTTGTTTTGGGCAAGCGAAGGAGAGGCTTCTTTTGGGACAACAAAGAATGTTTCTTCTAAGTCAATGAAGAGGAGGTTTCTTCTAGGTCAACAAAAGAGGAGGTTTCTTCTAGGGCAGCGAAGGAGGTTTCTTCTATGGAAGCGAAGGAAGGATTCTTCTCGGATACTTTTTCTAGGTATCTGACATAGAGATTTAGAGACCAATATTCTCTAGAGGAAGGTAGTAAGACGATAAAGGCCGATTTTCTATATAGAAAGTCAAGGAGAATCCAGTGTGAAGGATAGAGACCAATTTCTCTAGAAGGATCCAAGGAGATAAATTTGAGATCAAGAAGAAAGTCGAGAAAGAAAATAGGCAAAGGATCAAGGTTAGTGACAAGGTTCTTGAGAGGATACTAGAGTCAAGGGTCTTTTTCATGGTCTTGGTACTCATCAGTTGAAGATCTAGAAGAAGAATTTTGATCAGGTTTTCCTCTTAAGAGGTGAGAGGTTTTGGCTCTGGCTGACAAGCCTACATCCTATGTCACTTGTCTTTTATTGTGCATATTGGTAATTGTCTTGATGAAAAGAAATAATAATAACATAATGAAGAAGAGACTATAATCTAAGAAGTAAAAGTATATCACAAGAAATTATCAAGCAGAGAAATATTTTAACGATTCATGCCCTAGATTTCTCAACATGGTGTCAAAGCTTAGGTGTTGAAGTCAAGAAGGGGAATTCAATCAAGAAGACATCAAGTAGTGGAAGAAGGATCGTAGAAGATTCAAGGGCCTCTAAGGTCAAGATCTTAAAAAACCCTAGATCGAAGAAATAAACTTTAGCAAGAGTCTTGAAATTATCTTCAAGAAGGAAGCAAGAAGAAAGATTGAAACCCTACAAGCACTTCAGAGATCATACATCACCAAAGTGTAAGCTCTTCAAATCTAAGGAAGGTTAGATTGAAAGGAAATATTCTCTCTACTGAAGCAAGGATCTCATTTGGAAAAACATCATCCAATAGAAGGTAGACTTCCCTCACTGAAGTAAGAACCTTCTTAAAAGGATCATTTGAAGTAACAAGTTTGTCATCAAGTTGAAGCTTTTATATTCACAAGTAAGTACCCTTTTTTGATAATCTAATCTAGTAAAAATGACTTAATGTTTCAAGGAGAACCATAAGCTGGTTGGGATATCAAACTTCCTTGCATGGAAAAGAAGGATAGATATAGCCCTCGAAGTAAATGAAGACATTGATGATGTCCATGGAAAGTTCTTCAAGCCATTCGAAGAACAAGAATTATCTAAATACATGGAAAGGGATCTCAAGGCTCAAAAGTTTCTTAAGAAATCCATTAAAGATCCACTCATTTCCTTTGTAGTCGAGTTGGAGACATCTAAAGGAATATATGATAAGCTGGTAGAGCTTTTCTCTGAAACCGTGATAGGAAATATCATATCACCTTAGATTTGGTCTATATAAATTGAAGGTGTCAAAGGATGAAGGGATATCATCATGCCTTTCAAAAGCATCTCAAATAAAAGGTCAATTGCAGGATCTGGGAGAGATGGTATCTGATAATGAAATGATCTCAGTTATTCTAAATTAATTGACTAATGAACAAGGTAACCTCATATATACTAAGGAAGAGGAAGCTATCCCATTCATCAAATTATGGTCCGTTTACAAGGTAGAAGAAGATGGGTTGAAGAAAGAAAGTGACAAAATATCAGATAGAAGGGATCAATCAGTGACAAAAAGAAAAGGAAATTTTGGAATGTTTGGTCCTCCAAATAAAAACAAGAACATGGTTATGGGTGTCAGAAACTTGGGCACTATAGAAGAGATTGTCCTAAATGTAAGAGGGAAAAGGGAAGAATCTTGTATTACTAAGGAAGTGAAAGAACCTAAGACAAAGAAGCTTAAGAAGGAAGAAGAAAAAATATCTCTACTATGGTGAGATGATATTCTTCACTATTAGGTACTTTTCACTTGTAATTTATAGATTGGAAGTAGCGTAAATAAGATAGGATGCATCGGATTAGAAAATAGTATTTTGATAGAAGAATTAGAAGTAAGATCTCATGACATGGGAAGTAGAAAGAATGTGTAGAATGAGATCTCTTGGAAACGTCATTAAAACCTTAAGTGATACCTATAGAAAGAAGTAGAGGTCATCATCGACTAGGATCATCACACAATAGTCAATAAGGAAATATCTGCTGAGTGAGGATATAAGAGATCCTCAAGATTCTCTGATGGAATCCTCATAAAAGGATTCACTGATATAGAAATAAAGCAAGTGTTTATTCAGGAATTCCAACTCATGGGATTCAAGGAATAATGGTATGCTAACATAGCAATGAAGCAAGTCTAAAGGATAGAGTTCTTTCATTCAAATGAAGCTGCTACAATAAGTCTGGATGGCCGAAAGGAAAGATGAGGTATGTATGCTTACATAAGATATTATGAAAGTCATGTCATATGGTTGCAGGTAATATGGATCACTATTTCCATCTTGGGAAACATGATCAAAAGACGAAAGGATCTCCTCCTCTAAAAGATTGCATAAAAGAAAAAGTCACACTAGATGAAATCAACATAATATGTCCTCATATGAATCATGAGGAAGATTACTACAATTAAGTAACTCTGATTGGAAGCTCTTGGGAATGAAGTGTGTGAAAAGAAAGGAAGAGGTCGTAAAATATGCAACAAAGGTAGAAGGAATTCAACATCCGAAGTCCAAGAAGATTTTACTAGAATAGCTCCTAGAAAGATATGAAGACCCTAACGGAATTCGGAAAAAGATAGAGACCCTTGACAATGGATATCTTTGGAGATGTGTCAATTTGCATATAGGATGTTGATACCTTCAGGAAGATGTCATGATGAAATACCATCACAAAGGTAATTTTGATTTAAGTGTTCATTTCTTATTTTTGAACTAATATCTGGATGGGCTTATGTAGGACTTCCAAAGGGAAGATTTGTGGATGACGTCCACTGAAACCATATATAAGGATGTAAGGTCCTTCTGAAAAACATGGCATGAAGAAAGCAACATGACATGAAGAAAATCTAGATGGAAAACTAACGCATCACTTTATGATGATATGAGGACATGAATAACTCATGCATGAAAGTGATGGATGGTTTGTGCCCTATGAAGAAGTCCCTGAAAGATGAAGACTTCATGAAGAAGAATAAATTCATGACATCAAAGGAAGGAGCTCTAAAAGCAGATGGTTGTTCCATGATCTCCACATGAGGAGCTACTATAGGTCCCTAGTTAAGGGGGAGCCTGAAAAGAAGTTTCCTACTTAGAAGAAACTTGGAAATTCCTAAGCCAAGAGGGAGCTTAAGTACATTCCTTTTGTAGGAATGAATACATTCCTTTATTGGAATATGTCCTCCCTATTTGAGAGGGAGAGATAGACATATCATTCTGGTCTTCACCTGGGAAGACAAAATGTAGGATTGGGTAATCATTTGGCATCTGATACTCTTTAGGGGTGAGATAGGGCATCCAATAGAAGAGTAGTCATGTAGAATTGATATTCTTTGAGGGTTGGTGAGTCAAAGATAAGAATAGTCCTCATGGAAAACACCCTGAGTACTCGGGTAGGAGATGTTCCGAGAGAGACAATGATGAGAGTGTCTATAAATCATTGGTCTCGCCAGCATTGAGCTCAGATCTTGTGGAGAGATAGATTTGTTAGTCAAGGCCTTGCTATGTAACAATGCTGGTTGATATGATGCTATACAAATGAGTTACCAACCCGAATTATTCTTATGAGAAATTCTTCAGATTAAGAAAGTCCAAGTACCATTATGAATACCTCCCTAGTTAAGAGAGAGTGTTGAAAAATGTAACTAGGTTAGATATTCATATTCATAATGATATGTAATTATGATTTTATGTAATGTGATGTAAATAAGAAAAAATAAAATTATTGTATTGACTTGATTCATGGGTTTCATCGGCAAGAGATTTTATTTTTGAGTCAAGACTCCCATTGAGAGTCTTTAGGAATTATTTGTCATCTAGTCATAAAATGATAGTCATTATCATGTAATGAAGTCATGTTACACTTTGTAAAGTCAAAATTGTCTATGTAAAGTATCCTCCAAGACCTTGTCACTTATCCTCTTCAAGTCGACCTCCAACATGGAAGAACATGCTAGAAGAAGTGGCCTAACTCTTGTTATAATGTCAACCTAAAGGACCTGAGATGAAGTGTATATATAGCCACTCTTGGCCTCACTCAAAGACAAGCAACTTGTCAAGCATTCAGTGAAGAAGTGTGAAGAAGAAAGAGGCTACAAAGAGAAGTGCAAAGAAGGGAGAAGGAGGTTTCTTCTAGGCAAGCGAAGGAGAGGTTTCTTTTGGGACAACAAAGAAGGTTTCTTCTAGGTCAATGACGAGGAGGTTTCTTCTGGGGTAGCGAAGGAGGTTTCTTCTAGGGAAGAAAATGAAGGATTCTTCTGGGATACTTGTTATGGGTAACCGAGATAGAGATCTAGAGACTGAGATTCTCTAGAGGAATCCAGTAAGATCATAGAGACCAAGTTTCTCTATTGGAAGTCGAGGAGAAGCCAGCGTGAAGGACAAAGACTGAGTTTCTCTAGAAGGAGTCGAGGAGAGAAATTTGAGATCAAGAAGAAAGTAGAGAAAGGGAAGAGGCAGAGCATCAAGGTTAGTGACAAGGTTCTTGGGAGGATACTCGAGTCAAGGGTATTTGTCATGATCTTGGTACTCATCATTTGAAGATCTAGAAGAAGAATTTTGATCGAGTTTTCCTCTCAAAATGTGAGAGATTTTGGCCCTGGCTGACAAGCCTATATACTGTGTCACTTGTCTTTTATTGTGCATATTGGTAATTGTCTTGATGAAAATAACACAATATTAAAATAACAACGAAAAGTCTATAAGCTAAGAAGTGAAAGTATATCACAAGCAATTATCAAGCAAAGAAATATTTTAATTATTCATGACCTAGATTTCTCAACTGGAAGAATGGTCGCCTCAGTCGCATTGAACAACATATCCCGTGTATCCCGCACTCTGAGTTTCAAGGCTCAAGTGCAAAGGTTCCTGCTCCTGCTGATTCAGTTCATGATGAATAGTTGTATGTTTCCTGTTTAGTTTTTGTATGTGACCGTCCTATATTTTATATGCTTATGATTATCTAGAATCTAGGAAGTTTAAGGACATATAGGTTTATTTAGCTTGGATTGATAGACTCATACTATTTTGCTTTTGGATGGCTTATCATGCTGTTAGGTGGCCGACATATCTGGTCTCCCTCTAGATAGGTTGAGGCCACCTAACCACATAGTTTATGGATGTAACCTGCATGTTCTTGAAAGATAATGAAAAGAAAGGTCCTACTAAGCTTAAAAAAAAAAAAACAAACAAACTAACTAACTAACTAACTAACTAACTAACTTGAAAAAAACAAATTAAAAAATGAAATACATTATAAATAAATAAAAATAGAAAACATTTAAAAAAAAATAATGAATTTAAAAAAAATAGGAAAAAAAACATTAAAAGAAATAAAATAAAACTAGAATTTAATTAAGGTTTAAAAAATAATAAAAAAAATTGCAGCGCCACGAGCCCTTAGGTGGCCTTGCCTAATTCCAGGAATCAACAAGGCCCCACTCGGGGGCCCGATAGGCCTCAGGCCTGGGCAGGGGTGGTTGCGTGTAGTCCCATGCCCAAGCTCTAGGCCCCACAAGCCCCTAGGTAGGGCTCGAAGGGTTTCAAGCATGGGCGGGGGCTTGCCCAATTACAGGGATAGACAAGGCCCCATCTAGGGGCACAAAAAGCTACAATTATTTATTTATTTAAATGTAATTATAATTTTTTTTAATTTTTTAATGTTTTATAATTAGTTTTTTTTAAAGATGGCTTTCTATTTTCTTTTAATTTTATGTTTTTTATTTTGAAAATGATTTATTTTTTTTTTTTTTTTTTTTTAATAAAGGAATGTTTTCTTTATTATTATTTTGTTTTTATGTTTTATTCTTTATTTTAAAATGCGTTTTTGTTTTTTGTTTGTTTTCTATATTTATTGTTTTAAAATTGTTGTTTTTTTTATTTTTTGTTAATTATCTTGAATTTGATGTGAATCATTTTTTGGGATATATTGTTTTTAAATATATCATTGTGATACAATTCATTAAAAAATTTCTTTTATTTATTTTATTTTTATTTTTATTTTATTTATTATTTATTTATTTTTATTTTATTTTTGAAAAAATATTCAACTTTTTCATAAAAAATCTTATATTTAACATGTTATTTTTAGCAAAAAGGCCAAAATGTATATTTTTTGGAGTTTTTAAAAACATTATTTTAGTGACTATTATTTTATTTGTATTGAAGTAATGATTAAAGATAATAATAATAATAATAATCCTAACTTCAAAATGTTAAAAAAGGGTTTGATGTTACATCAACACTTTTTAAATTAGCATGAAAATCTCTAACATTTAAAAAAATGTTCAAATAAATACTTGATACATAAGAAAATATAAAGTGGCAAAAATATGCCCTAAAAAATGTTATTGTTTTTCAAAAACTGCATGAAAATCACTAACATTTAAAAAAAAATATTTACATTTAATACATCGGAAAATTTAAAGTGTAAAAAACAAGCCCTCTAAAAAAAGAGATTGATACTGCATCAACATTTTTCAGAATTAGCATGAAAATCACTAACATTTTAAAAAATATTCATACTTGATACATAAAAAAAAAAATTAATTGTAAACAATATACGTAAAAAAATGTATTTTAAATCAACATTTTTCAAAATCAAATAATTTTTTGCTACATCAAAAAAATATTACTCAATACAGTTGTCATTTGATGGTTTACATTATTTTCAATCACTTCGCATTATAATATATTGAAAACAATCAATTATATATATATATATAATATTATATATATATATATATATATATATAAACTTAAATTCACATTGAATATTTTAATAAGTAATATATATTTAATATTCATTAATAATATTTAATATGGAGGACAACGGAAATTAAATCTAAACCATTATCATAACAAGCATTTCCAATCTAAATCATTTTCATAACCACAATTCCAAATTATAACTAAATTACAATTTTTTTTAAACTAAAGATATCATATAAGCTACAATTTGTAAAAATACTATATATTTAATACCTTGTAACGATTTAGGTAATGACATTGCTACTCATAATGCACATCACCATGTAAAAAACCACGTCACACGTGATCACTTTCCATCACAAAATTTCAACAAATATGTGAGGTCCACTTTCACCAAAATATCTTCCTATACAATCCGTGACTCTCATTAGCCCCATCCTAGGATAAACATCTTCACTTTATCCATAAATAGATTTTGACGTTGAGTGTGTAAATTGTATGCACAATATGAGAGAATATGGAAGGAAGAGGTAAGATAGGGAAGAAATGAGCTCAATTTCCTACAGAGAAGGTTAGGGTTTCTCTCAACGTTGGATTCTATAAATTTCTCTTTATGAGGTTCCAATTTTCAGAGACTCTAAAGTTTGCGAAGATTCGAACTTTAACAAATTTTTACCTAGTATATAAGTATTTATTCCATTTTTTCAATAATACTTTATTTATAATTTTTTTACTTTAGAGAATTATAGACATAATGCAGAAGCAAATAACATACTCTAGACTACTACAAAAGTTGTTATTTAGGTTCTCAAACATATTTGTATCTGTGTGTGCAGGCTTATCACTTTCCCTAAGTAAGAATGACTCAAACTCAGAGAGGGAGTTTTTGAAGACTTGAACTCAACTCTATAACTCCAAATGCTCAGAATGATTGAAATCCTTATCTGTAGAGTTTAGAGGGAGCAAAATGAATATGTTTGAGGATACAACTTGATTTATCATGTACAGAGAGATCATATCTGTAGATTCCTTGAAACGTGGGTCAATCCTCACCAGAAGTCGAAGAAGTCCTCCAAATTTCAAGGATTCCTATAGACAATTTCTAGGAAGGACTATGTACTTAAAGTTGAATTATTCATATAGCCGACAAGCTAAAGGACTCACGAAATGACTTAAAGTAAAGTTGAAATATACTTGTGGCTGACAAGCCATAATATTTATATAGTGGAGTGATATGCCACACATGAAGTGACTAAAGTAAAAGCTAAAACATTCTCATGGCTGACAGGCGAGAGTACTTACATAGTACACAATGGAGTGATACACCACCCACGAAGCGACTGAAGTAAAAGCTGAAATATTCTCATGGCTGACAGGCAAGAGTACTTACACAATACACAATGGAGTGATACGCCACCCACAAAGTGACTAAAGTAAAAGCTGGAATATTCTTATGGTCGACAAGCCAAAGTACTCACACAATACATAGTGGAGTGATATGCCACCCATGAAGCAACTAAAGTAAAAGATGAAAAATACTCATGATGGAATAAGCACTCATCATGCTTTTATGGCTTCATTTCATTTTCTAAATTATGGAGCTCTTCCCAAGTCATATTGTCATCTGACCATTATGGATCTTCAATATTCATGTAATCTGGAATAGGGAAGAGATAGTCATCAAGGCATATACCCATGATTGTTCTAGTCATGAGTGGATGATCTTTTGTCAACAAGTACTCCCCTTAGTATGACATTCTAGACTTGAATTTGTAGGAAAATTCTTCTCGTGCGATAACAATTACCTCATTTTGCTAATTTTTCAGTGCCTTACCAATTATTACAGTCTTTGGAGGGTTTAGCTGGGATAACTCACAATTAAGGAATTTAAATTTAGCCATAATTCAAACCATGAAACTCCTAATAATTCATCTTGGATGTTCATAATGAACTGTGCACCTTTGCAATTCCAATTTACCCTTGGCATAAACTTTTCAATCAATACCTCTGTCCATCCTAACCATGGCCTTCTGACTAAATTTTTGGTATCTACACATATGATTGTTTCTCTCCTTTTCCTTACTAATGTTAGTAATAGAGAGTAATGTTCCCATGGTATTGGTCCTGAACCAATGTCACAATAACATAATCTAGAATTATCATAGTCAATATGCATATATCTCACATCTTTGTTAATCCTTGCTTCTATTTTTGTTGAGTTAAGCCTTGCTTCTATCTATTGTTCCCATTTTTCCAATATTTGAGTTTGGAGAGGTGATGATTTAATTTCTTTAATTGGGCTCATGGAAATTTGGCTTTCTACTCTTTCTACGTTGAACAACTCAAGCACTTCTCTTCTAAGGTTTGGTTTGTAGATCAACTAGACTTTCTCTATCTTTTCTTCTTTAGCGAATTTTTCAGCTTCCGCTGATGTCTCAATCCTTTCTATTGACCTTTTCCCTTTGTACATGTATTCTCTTGATATCATAGCCAAATTTGCATAATTCACTCTCTGTTAACATACAGCAAAACAATTTAACTTTCGAATTTTATGCTCAATGTTGAAGTCAAAATTATCTAACCAATGAGCCCACTTTTGTATCCTGGAACAACTTTCTGTAATCATCTTATCATATTTCAACATTCCTGGAAATAATTTCAAATATGACCGTATGAGAATGTGGACAGGTTTTAAATACAATCTAAAATGATGAATTGTTTTCTTTACAACTAACAATTTCTTTGTGGCTTAATGCGTAGTTTAGTTCTACTCCATGAAAGGATCAAGAGGAACAAGAACACTAATTCTTTTCCATCTCTTTCTTCAAGTAAGACTCTTGCCCAAGTGCTATTAGATGCACCTATTTCAATGATATATTTCCCATTTTATGTTGGTAGAGATAATCACGGTAGCTCTTTAACTTTTTCTTATATCCTTCTAACTACATTAGTCATTTCGAGAGACTAGGCAGACAAATCATTTTTTAATCTTTGTTGGATGCTTGTCCTTTATAAAACGGCCTAATATAATTTAGGCTACCCAAGAATCTATGGAGTTGTATCTTCTCCATTAAAGTGTTTGGAAATAGGCTAAAAGTCTTTAATATGTGGTCTTGCAAAATAATCTAACCTTTGGCAGTTCTGATACCCGAGAATTCTATCTTTGTTTTGTTTATCTCCATCTTTGTTTTCGACGGAACTAACCCATATTTAAATACTATATCATAAAACATCTGCAAGTGTTTTAGATGTTCTTGCAAATTCTTGGAGAAAATTAACAAATCATCACTGTAAACTATGATCCAAGAGTATTCTATGCAAATATCTTCCATCCTCTTTTGAAACTCACTAGGTGAATTCTTCAATCCAAAAGGCATAACCTTCCATTCATAGTGCCCATGAGGAACTACAATTGCAGTTTTGTGCCTGTTTTCTGGAACTATACCAATCTAGTAGAAACCAAACTTAAAATCAAATTTACTAAAAGCTATTTTTCCTTTTATATTTTGTAATAAAGAATTTTTATTGGGGATATGATACCTGATATATTGCAGAGCTTTATTTATAGGTTTGTAGTTTACTACTAGGCTGGGCTTTCCTCTTTTCTGCTCAACGTGCTTGTTGATGTAGAATCCTCTGCATGCCCATGCAATCTTAGAAGGTTCTATGAGACCTTTCTCCAACATGCCATTTATTTCATCTTGACAGGTTCTAATTTTTGATGGACTCATTAATGTTGTTGAAGCCCTTTGAGACTGGACTTTGATCAGGGGGTTGTAAGTGAGAGATACAAAGTATTTTTCCCTATGCCAAAAAGCATTAGGAGTTTCTGAAGTACAATCCTTCATAATGTTTTCACTAATTGGGTTCAAAATTCTTGCATGAGGTTGAACATACAATATGCATCTCTCCATTCTGTTTAGGTTTCTTGATCTAACCTAAATTTCAATTTTCATAGAGTGTTCTTTTTCCCTGCTACAACTCTTGCCTTCTAAAATCAAAAGAACTTTTACACTTATCCCATCAATATGGAATTCAAGCATTCTTTCCTTTTTGTTTATAGTAACATGATCAACTAATTCAAGAAATTCTAATCCTAAAATACAATCATCAACCATCTTATTTACACAATGAAAGGAAAGCACAAACTGATCGTTTCTTACCTTTAATGAGAAGTCTTTGGTTTTTCCATGGATCTCTACACTTGATCCATCAACTACTCTTCCTATGATGGTGGGGTGTTCCCAATAGTATTCTAGGATCACCTTTCTCCTTAGCAGGTTTAGCTGACACCCAAAATCTACTAAGAAATCAATCTCATAGGGATTTACCTTTGGTGGGTAGAACAATAATTTGATGTAGAAATTGGATCCTTCAAAGGATAATAAAGCAAGTTCTGGATGATGATGTTCTTCTGGATGATGTGATTCTAAATCATTATGCTTTTTAGACCCTTTTGATTCATCAGATGCCCCCATCTTTTCCTTCCTTGGAGGTTTCTTTTTGTAACCTGATGATATATGCAGGGATTCTTCAAATATCCTTGATAGTTCATCTCTTGATGACTTGTTCCTTTCAACTCTTATTTCTTCGAGCTCTTGCTTCAATTCCTTCATAGTTTCATCTACCTTTTTCAGAATGCATTGTTTTTCTTTGATTTGTAGCTTTATAAATTCCTCTCTATCTTTCCTGAAGCTCTCTCTATCTTCATGGCTTGTGTTGGTCATATAGATCTATAGGGGCATATTTACTGCTAGCCAGTTTGTGGGACCTCTTTTTACTTTGAGGAGGATAGGGAGATGCTAATTTCCTTAATAATTCATCTTTTTCTATATGAAAATTTTCTCTTTCTACATATTTACATGTGGGGATTTATTTCAACTTTTGATCAATCTCTTTGATCCTTGATTCAAGAACTTTCTGGTGTTGTGTAGTGAACATGAAAAAATCAAATTCTTGCTTGGGGAAATATTCATGCTCACTATAAAACTCATAATTTGGTGGCTCAAGGTCTCTAAATTCATCAGAAGAAGAATCAGAAGTGCTATCAGTCTCTTTTGAGAATTCAGAGAGATCCAAAAAAAGTATGTTTCCATTAGGATGGTCTGCGGGAAAACAATAGTTTAGATCCCACCATTATGGCTAAATTTCTTTAGCAAACAATGCTACCAAATTTGATTTTGCTTTCTTCTATGAGCATTGATGAGGCTAGTGGCCAGTATCTTTCAATTATAGCATACCACATTCTTTTTGGGGGGATCTCCTTTTCTTATGATACAAAATAATTTTGGGATACATTTTATTTTTACAATAAATTCTTTCAGATCATTCAGAGAGAAATCTAGATCTAAAAGGATAATATTTATCTTTCTTCTTGCATTGACAAACATTTTTTGTAGTTTGGTGACCAAGATCATAAGCACCAAATCCCCATTTTGGTATCTTCCCTACATTTTTGTGCAAATATGATGTCAACATATTTTCAAATTTTTTTTCACTCTTTTCGCGAAACAATGTTCTTGGATTACTATTCTGATGTGGCGATCTACCATTGCTGTGGACATGCCTTCTAGGGTAATTTGTATTTAAAATACTGTTCAATTGCATCTAGGAGTGCCAATGGAAAGCTTCTAATATAGTATTTTATATATGCAGGATCATTCATTTTCCCATATCCTATTATTAGCTTTTGCATATAACAAACATACCACTCATGATAAGCAAGATTACAAAGTCTTTGGGTCATATATAAGGATGCCATATGGCCATGATCTATATCTGTCTCAAGTCCATGAAATTGTGTAATCAATGCTTGTAATATTACTTCATCTTCTTTGGGATCATTTATCTTTTCATCTTTAGTCATCTGATGCAACCAATGTCACTGGTCGGATGCAAGCCATGTAAAGCCATTTACCAATTGTGTGGCCATATATCTTGGGTTTATTGATGCATCTTCTTCCTTTTTAGAAGTAACACAATTTATTAACAATTGGATAGAAAACCTTATTACTTTTTTAGTTTGACACCCAAAATTAATGACTGGATGTTTAGGCATGGTTGGGATAATTCTATTGGTTGTATCAATTCCAAAAAATGAGAATTATTTAGGGCGGGAAGAACATGCCATTGACATTGTTGTATCAAATTATGGATCATTTTTTATGCACGTTGCCTTTAGACATTTTATTCAACTAGTGGCTATAGAGGATGTGGACAATTTTTCATGACATACACTTCTTTACCTATCCTTGCGAGGATATCTTCTGTGGCTCCAAACTCCCATTCAGGTTTGTTATCATGGATTTCTAATACTCCTATGGAGCTATTTTTCTTATGTTTACTACTACTTCTCTTTGTATCCTCTCGAAGGATATCCTTCTGAGAAATGTAAGGGTTCCTTTATGGTCTTCTCACTACCCATTTTACTTCATTTATCTTTTCTAACAAAGAATCTAACAAATCAAAGTTGGCTTCAATTTTTTGCAAAGATGTTCTTGAAACTGTGGTGTCTGTAGGACATGGGACAATATGCCAATTTTGTGTGTCATATATTTTTTTTCTAAGATTCTTCATCTTCTTTGATTTGCAAAAGTATTTGTGCAAATCAGACATATTTTGTCTTGTTACTTGAGCTTGCATATTTGAAAATTTTAATAGCTTGCAATCATTTGACATTGATTCTCCTAGTGATGAAGATATTACTGGAATATATTCTCTTTTCCATTTCATATCATCAAAAAGTTGTTTGAAAGGGACAATTGGAAGGTTTCTCCTAGGCAAATATGATTGTTCCCCACCAGGGAATTTTTTGATTTGTCCTAAACCTTCTCTTGGAAAAGACAACATGGCCAACTAGAAAGGAGGAGAGGAAGTTGCTATAGATCTTCTTCCTTGTAGATTGTTAAGTTTTTCTTGGCTTGCATGACAATTTTTATGAGTCCCTTTATGAGGTTCTTTTGCAAAACAATAAGGATTGGTTTTATATGTACAAGAATGGAGCATTTGATTTGTTGGGGGGCATAACTCAAAAAATTTTAAATATTGGGTTCTGGTTATTGCATATAAGGTTATTGGATTTCGAGGCTTATTGATGTGAGTATGCATTTTGGTTTTTTAATTTGATAACTTGTCTTCCTAGGCCATTGGGTATTGGATGTGAATGTAATGAAAGGTTAGAGGTTGGATTTGTCTAGATTTATGTTGTGCAGTCGAGAGGTGGTTTGGAAATATTTTTGCAAAGGGGCAAGAATATCATTTCCAAATTGAACAATAACCATTGATTTCAACTAGATTATGCAGGAATTTACAAACATGCCAAATATAGCAGGAAGAATATAGGATTTCAACAAATCATAAATATATGGGTCATATAAAGCTACTAAGAACTTAGGAAAGATAGTAGCAAAAACTGGTCCATCATTGAAAGGTGCAGAGAATCCTCCTATCAATGCATTTGAGAAGTTATTGTCTAGTATCAATTACATAGCATAAAGAGGAGACTGGAAAGTATGGTCGGACAAGAAGACCTAAACCAAATTTTATGGCTCCAATATGCGCATACAAGAAGCCTTGTTTCTTTGCCCCATCTATGATATCACAATCTAGAAGGTTTATATTAACTAAATTATCCGAAGGAGAAAAAGGAATATCTATTGAATGTGTCTTAGTGAAGGAGTGAGAAATATAATGCCACCACTTCAACTTATAGACTTGACTTGGATTAATGGATGATATCTCTGTTAGGATATTCGGACACATAGGAAATAGTTAAGTATAACTTGGTCTAGTGTAGATTTAGGTAAAGTGTGTTTCTTTACTATGTACTTTTGTAACTTACAATCCGACGATCATGATATGTTCTAGACATGAAGTGATATGACGGTTCATTCTCTCCTCAGTATTACCGACACTTGATCTGTAGCTTAACACCTTATTGGTCCATGATCCCTATTTAAAGAGCATGGAGGGTCAATTGCAGGGTGACCGTTCATGAGAGAAGCTTATGTAAATTTTCTTTCTTTTATTAATAAATTGCCTGAAGTGGCCGCGTTGGCTTAGGTCGTGGACTGTTTCCCTCTTTGAGGGTTTTAACCATGTTAATAATACTTGTGTATTGATCTGTGATCTATTTGTGAGTGGTGTCCTTTGGTGTTCTATCTGAGGAACTTACCCTGTAAATTCCTACAATCTCCTAATGTTCTATGGAATTTTGTTCATTTATAGATATTAGACTCCTGTGTGAAGCAACTATAGATAGAATTTTGTCTAAGTTCGAATCTAATTTTGTCTATCATTTTGGTCTAAATTCAATAATAATTTATTTTTTATGGAGATTTGAGGTCTCAGGACCTCAAGGCCATGTGCCTCAAATTATGAAAAGAAGGTTGAAATATAAGGTTTTAGACTCTTGAGGGAATAAAATGTCGAAGACTTGGTGCCTGGGCAGTCATCATTTTTTTTATGAACACCCTAACTTGGTGTATTTTCTAGTCATCAAACCACCAAAGATTTAGGACTTATTAGATAAGTACACGGGTAAAGCCCAATATTGAGAGGTCGGGGGTGGAACCTTGCCCCATTAGTATTGGAACTTGTGGGCCCCATCAGCATGTTAGATCCTAGGGGTAGCTGTATGAGCCTTGGTGTGGAGAAGCCCAATGTCGATGGTTCATATTCAATGATAAACCATAAAACAAACATGCGAGAAGAGCCTTGATGCTGAGGTGACGTATGTCGGGACCATGGTGACATACATTAGGGTGGGCTCTATCAAATTCTCAAGCCTTTGCCCCATCAGATGTGCAAAGAATTTTCATGCAGAGGTACTATGGTTGGGAGCTTGACTTGGCATGACATCAACAAGTAGGTTGACCCCATTGGCCTTTGGTCCACTTGGCTCCCAAAGAAGTTGTGCAAAGAGTAGGGCCTATAGATGCAGGCCAATATGAGGTGTACAAGGGTGGACCCGATTGTGTGCTTGAGATTTTAGCCATTAGGTTCCCAATAGAGGATAGAATAGAAGGTGAGGCCAAAGAAAGTAGGTCTGACATGATGTGTACCTATGGGTTCCCATGATAGTGATCAACCCTTAGGATTTTTCCTTTTTACATGAAGATTAAACACTATAATGTGCAAAATGACCTATCAACCTTGGCGCTAGAATCTTGTGAATCCCATGGGTTGGTGGCATGGTAGTGCCACATGGGTTAGGGAAGGGCCACATGGGTGCCACTTGGAGATCCATGGACTAACTTGGATCATGTTAATTGGAAACCTTCTAACGAGCATAAATTTTGATTTGAGATTCATATTGAGGTAAACTTTATATTACTAGAACTCTTGATGATCTAAACATAATGCTGGTATTATAATTTAGTTCCACGAACTTTGAGAAAAAGAGTTTTTTGTGATCCCATCTTCATAATAGACCTTGGTGATTGGGCCAAGACAAGTAAGTAATACCTCCCACAACCTAAGACTAGACAAGGGGGTGGCAGGTTGGTTACACCTATTCCTATAGGTGTAAAGTTATTACTAGACAAGTGTCCCAACACACAGGAAGATGAAGAGGACATGTCCCGTGTTCAATATGCCAGTGCCTTGGAAGTTCGATGTAAGCAATGGTCTGTACTACATTGAACATTGCACATGTAGAGGGAGTATTGAGTAGGTATATGTCAAATCAAGGAAGGAGCATTGGACAATAATAAAGAGAATTTTTAGGTATTTGCATTGTACTACTAGTCATTAGTGTTTGAGAGAGTGTTGGGTACACATGGCTTTGTCAATGTAGACTAGGATGGAGATCGAGATGGCAAAAAATATACAAGTGGGTATGTGTTAACCTATTTGGAGGAATGACTAGTTGGATGAACAAAAAAGTATATAGTGGAACTCTCAATTAAAGAAGTTGAGTCGCATGGTAGCCATTCACATGTTCAAGTATTAAATTGGTACAACAAGCTATAATGATAGATTGCAATAGTCCAAGTGAAATCTTCCTAGAATAGAACCCAAATTATCATTCTAATATAGTATATTGATATTTAATATCACTTTGTGAGAGATATGATTGAAGACAAGAAGGTGCTACTGGTAAAGGTTGAAACTTTGAAGAATGTTGTAGTCTTGTTACTACTCAAACTAGCATGGGGCGTAAAGGGGATCCCTAAAGGGAAAATGATAGACCAAGGGAAACAAATAGAGACATAGCCCACTATCACCTCAACTAAGGCTCCCTTCTATTTACATACTTTCACTGATGGGAGGAGAATAGTATATTATGGAGTCATCGACCAAGGACAAGTAAATGAATGGATGTGGAGTGACCCAAATAATCCCCTTCCCAAAAGAGTTTGAAAGATGAAGCTTGATTTCTTTATAAACAAGGTACAATGTCTTCTAGGAAAAGGAGCGAAGGATTTGAGGGTTAATTTTATGGGATATGAATTGTGAAAGAATTTCCCAATCCCTAAAATCCTTATTGAAATTGGTATCCCAAATGGTTCTTGAAGAATTTTCCTTTTAAGGAATGGCACCACACGGGACCAAGTGGACCCAGTCTAGGGTAGGAGGAAAGAGTATGGTAGCCAATGAAATTATTACCTTGGACAAGGTGGAGGAAAGGATCAAAGAATTTTTTTTCACTTAAAGGTATTGAATTGATCCTATGGGGCACTAGCCTCGGGGATACTAGGGCAAAGTTTGATCTCGAAGCTAGAGCTTGGATTTTCTCAAAACTCCACCATTGGAATGGATTCAAATTTGTTTGAGGCCTTGAGGAGACACCAACATAGGAGAGGATAGGATATCAAACTTTTTGGAGGGTGTTGACGGTGCTCGACCAACCAATATTCAGGAGATCATCCTGATATGAAGTCCCAACTAGACCTCACATCGTTTGGTGTGGAAGTCCCATCTAGTATGATGGCACGGTTGCCATTATCTTAAGGATTTGCCTCAACTCTTGTTTGTCAGCACATGAGAGTGGTTTGCTTTGTCTTCGAGAAGTGAAGTTCACATGCCTAGTGAGTGTAAGTGTACTTGTGTCGATGGTTCTTTCACTATGAGGGGAAAAAGGTGAAAGTGAGTTCCAGGTTGAAAGGGATCAGTCCCAACTCGGCTAGGAACACATGAAACAAGGGACATACACAGCTTCCAGTAGAGCAGTCCACTTGGATATGTAAATCACAACATACAAGGCAATATAACACATACAACACTCACGGATCAGTCCAAACGAGTGCAACGGTTGTTACCGTAAGGTTCATGTGAAAGATCTATCTGATGTCTCCCAGAGAATTCGAAACGGACAAGACAACATTAACAACATATACAACACATTTCCATTAATAGATTATGCATCACAACAAATGAATCAATTCACATGTAGAACACAGGTTAAAGCAACATGCATTACAAGTGTTAAAGATCAGTCTTACAACAAATACAATACATGTGTGAAAATGTGCTGGCCTATTGACAGGCTTCTGAATTAAGCAAAAGTTCCAAGACACATCGTTAGAACATACATCACTAACCCCGTTAGTGAGGCGTTGGAGCCACAACTTACTCCTCAAAGAAAATATTACAGACTCTCTTGGCTATGCGGGAGGAGCTGAGGTGAAAAGTCCTTTCATGTACAAATGAGGGGGGTATTTATAGCCAAGGGTGAAACTGACCCTTGTGGCTATTTGACTACCCTCATGATCATTCAACTTCCATGACTTTCCGACTTACATGACTCTATGTTCAATAAGTGGGTCTCTTGGACTTCCATGTTACATCACATGGATTGACAACAAGCCCATAGTGGAGATGTGGGTAACATGACTCATGACTTGAATCAACATGACTTGACATGACAATGCTGGTACATTCGTGCTGCTACTAGAGTGCATGTCGAGCTAGAGTGTTGCTGAGTGATGGATGTCTTCATGGTGTATCATAGCTTCACCTCCGCATGATGAAGTGTGTGGAGTCTTTGATGGTCCTTGGTTTGCTTCATGAAGCTTTAACATGTTGTTCCTTGCTTTCATGTTGGAAGGCTTAACAGGCTCACTTGTTCGTGAAGGTGCAAGATCGTTGCGTTCATCCACTTTGCATGCTTCATTCATTCATCCGTTGGTGAACCTCTCCATCAAAATGTGCTCCCTTCATTCATACCATTCGTTGTCTTGACATGTTTGTTGGTGTACATGTACTTGTAGTCACTCATGACGAGACGACATCAAATCCAAAACCTCCTATTCTACCATGACACATGATCATTCAAATGCAAGTGACCAGGAGAGGTAGAAGGGTTGTGATGCACGATGATGGCTCTAGGCAACTACTAATGAAAACTACGCAAGAGTAACTAAGGGGTGGAGACAAATAATTTGAGTTGATAGTGATTGTTTGCAAGGTCTGGCTTGGCTAGGAGGGAAAATTGCACAAATTTTGGGAGGGACAGTCTAGGCTACAGGAGGGCAAGGCAAACATTCTCTGTGAATTTTTCGGAATGAGCAGTTTGCAGGAGATGGAAAACTAGATTTGTGTAATTTTCCAGAGGAACGGGCCGGGTTGCATGAAGGGTCAATAGGTAGGGATTGCATAGTTTTCCTGGGGAACTACTTGAGAGACTAGCAACCAGAACAACACAATTACTAGAGGGAACTTCTAGTTGGCTATTGGGGTCATTGGCAACTAGAACTATGCAATTCCCAGAGGGAACTGCTATTTGGCTGCTGGGGTCATTGGCAACAAAAACTACACAATCCTTGGAGGGAACATGTAGTCTGTTGCTGGCTGGGAAAACTACACTAAGGCTAGAAAGCCGACCTGCTGATCATCTCTATGCAATTTCTAAGCTGATCTGACTGATGGGCAGTGGGAGGCCTACTCATGAGCACTATGCAATTTCTGAGATGAACAACCAGTTGAATGTATGGGTGGCCAACATGAGTGCTGCATGATTTGCTTGTAGGCAACACTACTTTAAAGAACTAGCTTGGTGCTTCTGCGCTATTCAGGTTGACAGTTGATCAAGTTGAAAGTAGGATGATGGTCCAGCTATCAGTGAGGAGTCTGGTCGTCATAACTTCAGAAAAAATGACTAAGTGTGTGAACAATAGAAATATGCATAGGTTATCATACGAACAAACACTCACATGACTTGACGACGAAATGAACGAACCATCTAGACACACATGTTCAACATGACTGACCGATGGTACAAATGACAAGCGTGACACTTGTGATTGATTATTCATGATAGAGATGATGCTTGCACGACAATGAACTTGACTCTGTGTGTGAGTGCGATAGATGCTTTCATAGCGAACACAACAAACACATACAACTAAAATACTTTGAGCATAACAAAAACATGGTCGCAAGCATGACTTAGACATCAACATGTTGAGAATTGAGTGCAACAAACAAGCAAGGTGAATGTTAAGACTCACATGAGCTCACAGAGTGAATCCGAGTGTGTGTAGTCATCAAGTGAAACTCTCCAAGGGATGCTCCAAAATTGGTGCATGCCAAAATTTTGGAGGGTGGTTGTAGCAGCTATAAGACTTGGCGACAAACTCGTAGAACTCCAGCTTTGCTGTTTCGGTTCATTTCAAGCACAGGGCCTTGGTCCTTCGGGGAGTATTGAATCACTTTGTAGGTTACTTTAGTTTCCTCACTTACCCTATGGACATACATGTTTCACCCTTTTCCAACTTAGTTAAACACAAAAGGTTCAGCTTAGATTTTAGTGTTTCGAATCCGGGAAGGGTAGTTTAGCTCACGAGTTGAAGATTTTTAGAGTATAAGTTTTCATCTCTGGTGTTGCTCCGTTGCCAGTAGGCCTAAATAGTACCCCAATAGAGTCACACAGGAACATACACATTGCTCCACTGCCAGCGAGCCTGGTCAGTACCTCGGTGGAGTTGCATGCTTTACCTCTCTGCGTAGGAAGCCTTTCTCTTCTTTCGCCTTTGTAGTTTTTTAAGAGAACTATTGTTGGGCTCTTAATTTTTCATTATTATTACCACTTCTTAACATTAATTTCATCTATTTCCACTATTATTTTATCACATTATTTACCATAATTTATTATATAATTCCATTTCATAATCATTTATGCTCTGGTGGATAAATAATATATGATCTCATTTATTTTTAATAATTACTGATTATTATGCATGATTTTGGTTTATTCATTCATTATAACTTCACTCATGATTTTAGCCTCCAATATCTCTTCTAGATTGCAGATTTGGTCTTCAATAGATAATTAGATATTCCAACTCAGGAATTCGCTAACATAAGAAGTGGCAGTTTTGCATTGGACGCTTTTGGCAAATGAAAGCGAATCTAGAAAATTCGAGACATGGGCTTTGTTCAGAATGGATCAAATCAATTTCCCAAAGAGAAATTTTCAGAAATTCGGTTTGTATTGGGAGAAAAGAAAGGTTCTTCAAAGGACATATTTGTAGATTCGCTGTTGCGGCCATTTTCCAGAATTGCCCAATTGTAATAACCAAATTCGACTTGTTCCAGCTGAATCATGATGGACATATATCTCAGATCTCATCTTGAATATTGAGATCAGTTTTTTGTAAGTTTCCTTTGTATGTTTATATATTTAAAAGACACAATTCAGAGAGGGAGGGGAGCTAGCTGATGTAAGAATTGAGTCTTGTAATAGTGGAACTCTTGTTAATGAAATTTCTAGCATTTTGATATTTTTCTCAAATATGTGAGTTAAGAACAACCCTGACTAGGGATTTGGGCCCACTCTTCTAATCAGATGTTGTGCGTGTGTCATTTTTATGTATATTGTTTTACTTGTTGTATTTTCTTTATTTCTGTTACAGATTTCCATAGATTGTTGTGATATATATAATATATATATATATATATATATATATATTATTTATGTTTCTGCAATTTAATTTCCATTATTGTTACAACGATGCTTTGGTTTCTTAATCGTGAACCCTTGATTGATGTAGATTGTAACCTTGCCCCTACATATACTTTGCGTGTTACCTTGAAAAGTGTACGCACTCGGATTGATGAATTAATGTAAGAAACATGATTGAATAATTTGTTCATACTTGGACACCAACATTTTGGCGTCGTTGCCGAGGAAGGCTAACAAGGTGCAAGACACGATCTGTATCGTACAGAGGGTCAATCTCTCATCCTGGCGAGGGAATCGTCCTTTGACACCCTGCTTCAGGTCTTGAGCATAGTTATTTTTCCTGCATTTTTTCTTGTTTCTCTTTTATAGGGTCCACTCTCTTGTCCTGGGGAGGGAATGGCCTTTTGATCCCCTGCTCTAGGTCCTGAGCTTAAATTTTTCCTGCATTTTTGTTTGTTTTGATTTTGGAAATACTAATCTCTCGTCCTGGGGAGGGAATGGTCCTTTGACGCCCTGCTCCAGGTCCCGAGCTTTATATTTCCTTGTGAGAATTCTTTTCTTTTTTGGTTTCTTGTACTAGGGAGGGAAGGGTCTTTTGACACCTTGTTCCAGGTCTTGAGCTTTAGATTTCCTTTCAAATTGTTTTTTTTTTAATAACTAGGAAGAAAAAGGTAGAAATTTGAAGAAATATTATCATTTCACTGAAGTGGTGATGTAAGCACCATCCATTCCACTAACAAATTGACAGGAATATCTGAAGGAGGAACCTCAAAGCAACACATGAAGAACATCTTCTATTATGGTAAGAAATGGCTCACATTGTTACTTTTGAATTCCCTATCAATGATCTAGGAAGAGTGACACAAATGCACATAATTCCTCCATCTTCTCTACCAAATTTTCATGGTTTGGATAATGAGGACCTGGATGCATTCTTATTTGAATTTGAAGTACTTTGTAGAGGATATTATTATTGTACTAATGATCAAAGGTTGAAAGTGTTTCCTCTTACTCTAAAAGGACAACTCTCTGATGGTTCATGAGCCTTGGTGGGAACTGCATCAAAATATGGGAGGACATGAAGAATGTATTCGTGGAGAAGTACCAAAACTATTGCAAAGCCAATGAAGATATTTTCAGTATGATACAAGGGGAATATGAAAGCTTGGAGGACTATTTGGAGCGATTTAAACACAACCTTCAAAAATCAAAGCGTAAGCATTTGGAAAAAGAGATCTTAAAAACACTTATTCTTAAAGGAATCAAAGATGAAATTTTAGAAATCTTAAATCTGGTAGGAAAATGTGACATTTTTCAGCTATCATATGATGATGTTTGTGATTTATTCATATGGTATTCAATAGGAATAACCAAGGCTGGTAAGCATTCTAGAGAATTTTCTTCTTTCCTTTCCAAATCTGCTACAGGAACAGGAGATATAAGAGATGTAATCAATGATTTATTTGAACATTTTAAAGTTGATTTTATTAGCTCTCTAAATTCACAATTGTATGTTTTACAGGTTAAGAAAATTCAAGTAGAATTTGATGAAGTGATTTTTCCTCAATGCCAAAAGGAGCATCCCATGGATAGTTTTTCTTTCTTACCTGGGATGAAAACAACATTTCCAAGACATGGAGAAGCTGCGACAATTTCACAACCATTGAAACCTTGGCCCAGATGTATGTTTCAAAACACTTCCTCTCCATTGTCTTACTTGCATAATCTATGATGGAATACTCATGTGTTTGGGCAGCCATGCCAGTCTCAATATAACCCCCATCAATCTTGTCCACAAGTTTGGCATGCTTCATCCTATGATTACATGACTAATCTCCCTCATCTTGTAACAAAAAATATCATCCATATTCTTTTCCATCTTTTCAAGAACACCTTGCTTGCATATCAAAATCATCCACACATCCTAATCAACTACATCATCAAAATCCTCCATGCCCTACACAATATCCTACTCAACTCATTCCGCACCCTCACCATAATAAACCAGTACAACATGCTTACAATGTTGAATTGCAAAATTTACCTACCCTTCCCACCCAATCTATCTCTCATACATAATTTAAGAAAACTTATATCGAGATTGGAAATGTTTCAAATCCAAAAATTGTAGAAGTTATGGAAAAAAATGAGGTTTCTTCTAGTTTGTGTCAACAAGTTGTTTTAGAAACTCAAGAATTTCATAATATGACAACTATGGGAAATCAAGAAAGTAAAAGATATATTGAAGATTGGTTTCACTCCATTAGTTGTTCACAACGTCCATACTTCAACAATTTTTGACACCATATTTTCAAGGGAAGTTGGTCTCTCTTACCCTAGTATTTATTGACAGACATTTCTCAAATTTGGGTGTGTATACACTTGAGGCCTTATTTCTAAAATGGTTCCATTGGAAGTACTCTTATACGTATGCATGCTTTACTTTTCAAGGTAGAATAGGTTAGTGTAGAAAATAGAATAAATAAGTATATAAATAATTTTTGTTATATGTAGAACGAGTTGTGCTTGCTGCAACTTGCTAAGTATATCAATATCAATGGTAAATATTTGAATTTAGTTGTGTATGTATATGTATTATATTGAAAAACAGATTTCTACAAACACTTATCATCATTTTGGGAAAAAAAAAATTATCATATCTTAGGGCATGTGGGCTTGATAAAACCATTGAAATCATAGTCGGTACAGTCATGTTTTGAGGAAAAAATAAGCATATTTTCAAAACCTGTTTCTATCCTAGGTAGCCCTTTATTTCTACTTTCTAATCCATTTTAATCACTCAATTTTGATTTGAAATGAAAACGTTATGACGAAAACTTTGACAATATGTCGAGTAGGCAACTTAAGAATAGAGTTGGGACAATCCATTTTTGGAGGCCTAAATGACTAGATTTTAGAAACCTATTTCCATGGTATATCACCCTATTAATCTAGTTTACAATGCAATTTGAATCACCCAATTTTGATATTGTATGAGAAAGTTATGACCAAAATACTGACTGTCTATCGTAAATCAACACCTTTAAAACTCTGTTTTTCTCACTGTTCCTTCGCACATTTGACCCATCAATTATTCATTATTTAAAAAAAATATTTCTGTTGGATATATTTACATGAATCTACTTTAATCTTCAATTTGAATTGGTTCAATCTGTCATCAAATGAAAACATTATGCTTAAAATATCAACTGTTGGTCTAAGTTTGGAAATCGAAAATGACTCTATTATGCAGGTTGTTAAGTAAATTTGACATATCATATCATGGAATTTTTATAACCTGTTTCAATTGGAGATATCCCTATTAATTATCTTTCATTTGGCTTTGGAATCATGCAAATCAGATGAAAAATAAAGAAGTTATGATTAAAATATTGTTGGTTAGTATGGTTGGTCACCATTGTCCAGCAGGTAATAAATTAACTCTACTTTGTTATTTCTTTTCCATGGATTTGTTTTACAGAGTAACTACTTGTTAATTTTTTTCATATTTATTGGATTTAGAGAGCCCAATCACCTCTCTTCTTCCATGATTACATGTTTTATTACAGGTAGACGCTCGTTTTTTGCAAGTCCGAGGAGAATAAAGGAGGTCAATTTGTTTTTGAACAAGTGATTATTGAAGGCAATGATAATGAAATAATAGATTTTCATCATAGTATCTATTAATAGATCTAATATTATATAATTTTTACTCTTTCAAGGTGTCATGGAAATTGATCCTAAGAGTTTGTTACAAATTATTCATGTTATTTCTCATCAACAACATGAAGACTTTTTCATTACCTAATGGATTCATAACAGGAGAAATGGAGAATTGATTTCCATTTGAAGATCCAAGTCATTTCCGCCAAAACATTTTTCCATTCATTTACCATTGATAAATTGTTGTTTTTGGAAACAGATTGATATTCCCTTAGGAAACAACATTGCTGCAGTCAAAATCATAGCCGTTGTAACTTAAGTTATTTATCTATTTATTGTTTTTCAATAAAATTGTTATTTCTTTTCTGATTCCTCTTATGCTTTTTTTCATGTGTTCAAAGTCACAAATTTTGTTCCTTCATCAAAATAAAAGGAAGTTCTCAAGTTTCATGATGTTGCTCCATATTTATCCATTTGTTCCTGAGTCTTATCAGTATATGGTTTCCTCAGATCCATTGGGTACTGTTACTCCCAAAAATTTTCTAAGTGTTGGATGCTATTACTCCTTGAGTGTTGTTACTCCATTGTTGCTGTTACTCCTGAAAATTTTCTAAGTGTCAGATGCTATTACTCCCTGGCATGGTCGGAATTTGACGGGCAAAATGCCTGTCAGAAGGCATTTTGACCGTAAAATACGTTTAATAATTTTACATTGCCGTTTTACATGATGTGTTTTGAGACTTCCAGAACGTTTTTTTGACGGTTTAATTCTTTTCAAAAACGTTTTTATACATAATCACCTATTTACCCAGATTTTCCACAGCTGCCCTCTCACGCTCTGACAGGTTCCAACTCTTCGATGTAATTTGACGGGCTCCAACTTTTGCTGAGGTGTATTTTTATTAGTTTTTTGTGCTTTTTTAGCGGGAAACAGCCTGTGTATTTTTATTTTTGATGATGTGTATTTTTATTAGAAACATTTGGTAAATTGTTATTTATTTTTTATTATAAACAAAAAAAAAAATTACACATTATATTTAATACATTTAATTGCAAGATGGTGTTTTGGTGTTTATCCATTATTTATTGATTAATTATTTCATTTTTAAATATTGTAATGAAATCTATTTATTTAGTTTTATTTTTCATTCTTTTTCTAAAATTATATTTTTAACTATTAAATTTTTTAATCTCTTTTTAATTGCGTTTACATGAAAAGCAAGTATAGTTTATTATAACGTAGTTTTGAAGTGACAACTACTAGGGGAAGCAACATCTCTTTAATTGTATTGAAATGAAGCAATTATGATTTATTATGTTGTCTTAAAGTGCTAATTATGAGATGTTTAAATTGATCTGATTTATTATAATGTTGTGATTAAATCCCAATTGAAGTGATAAACTTTACTAGCCTTTGGTTTTTTTTTATGTTTTTTTTTTTTTTTTCGAAGTAAAAGTAATCTATTAATATGTACAGAAAGATATAAAGAGGACAAGGCCTCAACTAAGGTATCGTAGAGTATCAACTAAATCTGGACTACCCCAACATTGGGGAAACCAGTCTAGTGAGAGCAGAAACCTCAAAAATGGTATCACTTCTCAAGTCCAGACCCCACAAAAGAAACAGTAAGATGGTTCCTTGACGATTAGTCCAGATAGAAAACCAGAACCCAAACAACACTAGCAAAAAACAAAAAGACTAGAAAATGAACACCTGGGCAGCCACATCCGGCCTCGAACTATCATCAGGCAGCCCCTGCCTATTCTCCGTCAGCCACATCTGTTGCCTGGAAGCCACGTCACCTTAGTTGAGGTCAGCCGGAATGGACTCTTCGATGATTGGGCAAGCCCACTCATCTGCCATGTCATCCACCACGTCCCTGGAAGCGCTGCCGTGTGGCTCTCCCCCACCTCCGTGAGTCTCTCCCCCGCCTTCGTTATTTCATTATATAACGAAATACATTGAAAATGCATTGAAACTGGATTTTCTGCAGACCTCAAATATTATCAAATAATATTTAGAATACCGTCAGGTCCGCATCATCGCATTGCACATATGAAGGTGTAAAGGCTCCCCCCCTTGGTTTCTGCCAATGCGATATTGCGATGTGATCTTATCGCAATCACATATTACTATATGTAAAGGCCTTGCCCTTTCGTCTCCCCATTCTGCGATCCGCCGATGTGGTTTGGCCTGTTGGGTCCGCATCATCGCATCACACATATGAAGGTGTAAAGGCTTCGCCCCTTGGTTTCCGCCGATGCAATGTTGCGATATCGCATATTGCTTGGAGTGGGCAGATGCTTAAGGATGGAGGTAAACAATGGGGTTGAAGAGCAAATGCACCATGTTTAAACTAACAACTTCCTTGTCTCAGCCAGATTGATCATTTAAGACATCCTGCAGGCTGACCTGCTCTCACCTTAGGTGAGCCTTCAGGTGCCATCACTGGGCATGGATAAAAGCGCTGGCCAGCAGCTGGCGGGGCTGAGCACCGTCGTTCCTCTGAACCACCATTAATAACCTTGAATGTCCGCATCTAGGTAAAAGGTAGTGGGCTTGGCCCGGTTTAGACTAACTACTCGCACAACGAGCTATGACCTTGCTCGGGATCGAACACAAGACCGGTCCATCATGACGAAGCCAACTTTACCACTACGCCACCTCCACGACCTTAAAAGGTAGTGGCTTGGCCCGGTTTAGACTAACTATTTGCACTACAAGCTACGACCTTGTTCGGGATTGAACACAAGACCGGTCCGTAATGATGAGGCCGACTTTACCATTATGCCGCCTCCACGACCTTTTCTTTTTATGTTAATTGTTTAATTTAAATTTTATTAAACATTTTGGAATAAAATTTGGAAAAAATTAAAAATAATTTTAGTTTTAATTAATATTAGTGTGTTAAGGGATTCTCAATTAAATTTAGTTTCAATTTGATATGAGTTGTAATTATGGCTAAGAAATAATTAAATGAAAGAAAGGAGTTGAAAGTGTTATTCAAATGTAAAGAGAAGGAAAATGAGTGAAAATGTGTTTCAAGAGGAAAATGAGTGCAAATGTGTTTGAGGAATAGAGTATAAAGTGTATATTATAGAATTTTATGAGATATTATTTTACATAAAAATAAGGAAGAAAAAAGAATTCCAACATCTTAAATATGTTAAAAATTTACGATGTAAAATGAGATAAATTTACATACGCTACATTTTTGAGGAAGTATATCAATCTATGCTCTAAAATGATGAGAACTTAACACATAAAACAAACAAAGAAACGAAAGTTAGTTTAAAATGACAAGAAATTAGCACACAAAACAAAGAAAAAAAGGAAGTTAGTTTGAGGATGAGACATTAGGAGTGGAGTGGAGTGGAGGCAAACCCTATAATTTCACATGAAAATTAGAATATGTGCACCATGAGATGACTCAAATTACATGAGGGTGACATGATTGTCATACCCAAGGTAAAGGCTAAGGATACTTTAAAAGATGAGGAAGAGGATATAGTAGTTATTGATTATAGATTTACTATTACATATATGGGAAAGAGGGACATAAATTATTAGAGAATCTATAAACATGTAATGTAGGATGGAAATCGAAAATGTAGTTTAATCAACTTTGCCTTATATCATAGTTTTTGGGTGGAAATCGAAAATGTAATTTAATCAATTTTTCCTTAGACCAACATTTATGGGTTGATTTCACTGGACTAGTTTTTGCTATAAGCTAATGATGTATTAATCATTTGTATTTGTATATCTATGTCAAGTTAATGATGTATGAATCATTTGTATTTGTGTATCTATGTTAACAATTTCACCAACCACAGCTTGTTTGTTGGGTGTAGTCGTCATAGTAGCCCCCATAAGAGTTGGGATTTGACAACTTAGGTAAAAAATGATACTTAATTGAGTCTAATTAGAATTAATAATAATAATTGTGTACAAATAATAATATGGCTATGTACAAAAACAAAAAAATAATATAGTGGTGTATAAATTAAATAGAAAATAAATGGTTGTCTAAAAATGTCCAAAATATGGAAAATTCACTTAAAGACTATATAATGTTTTGTACGAAACTTACAATAAAGTACTTTTATGTTAATTTTTAACAATTACTTTGATTTTCAATTTGGTTATTGAAAAATTTTGATATAAAAAAGATATTTTAAAATAGAAAATATGTTATCACTATTAATTATAAAGAAATGATGAGATTCAATAACTCATTTGTGTGTTATGGTCATTTTTTAATTTTATTTTTATTTTTTCTTATGATAAATATGTGAAATTTTCAACATAATTGTGTTATTGAAGGGTAATTTTTTACTCAAAATTTCATTGGTTAATGGTTAATTTATTATCAAAGCATCACTCGTGAAGGGTAAAATTTTGAACATAACGTTTTTTGACAGGTAGTATGAGGATCCAAAACGTCAAAAATATTTTGTTTGACAGGTAAACAAAAATCCAAATTCCAACCATGCTCCTTGGATGTTGTTACTCTACCAATGCTATCTCTTTGGGTGTTGTTATTCCGCCGGTGTTGTTACTCCCATAAATTTTCTAAGTGTCAAATGTTGTTACTCCTTGGATATTGTTACTTCACCGGTGCTATTACTCCGCTAGTGTTGTTACTCCGCTAGTGCTATTACTCTGTTGGTGTTGTTACTCCATCACTGTTGTTACTTTGTCGGTGTTGTTACTTTGTCAGTGTTGTTACTTTGCTAGTGCTGTTACTCTACCATTGTTTTTATTCCGTTGGTGTTGTTACTCCATCACTGCTATTACTTCACTAGTGTTGTTACTCCGTCGGTGTTGTTACTCCGCCAGTGTTGTTACTCCGCCAGTGTTGTTACTCCACCAGTGTTATTACTCCGTTGGTGATGTTACTCCACCGGTGTTGTTACTCTGCCAGTGTTGTTACTCCGTCGGTGCTGTTACTCTATCACTGTTGTTACTCCGCGGCTGCTATTACTCTGCCAGTGATGTTACTCTACCAGTGCTGTTACTCAGCCAATACTGTTACTCTGCCAATGCTGTTACTCAGCTAGTGCTGTTACTCCACCTCTACTGTTACTCAGCCAGCGTTGTTGCTTTGACACTGTTGTTACTTCGCCGATGTTGTTACTCTCAAAATTTTTCTAAGTACCCAGTGTTGTTATTCCTTCGGTGTTGTTACTCTTTCAGTTATGTTACTCCTTCAGTGCTGCTACTCCATGGTGAATTTTTTTCTAAGTATCCAGTTCTGTTACTCTACACATGTTGATGCTCCATCAAGGTAAGTCTTCAGGTACGTCCCTAATCAACTCTATGTATTTGATTGATGTTTCAATTATGACCGGGGACGGTAATATCTTAGTTGGGGGGACGTGTTGCATTTGATAGAAAATGTATTATATTTAATATCAATGATGTCATGTCATCATTGTTATTAAAATTTCATATCAACTCACACATCTCACAAGTATTACCACCATAATCCATAACATCCGTAACTCCCACTTATCCACACACATTGGAACTTGAATCATGCACGATGACATTAAGCTGGTGAATAGGGAAATACATTTAGTTGTCTAGGTCCTCTTTGACATAGTGATTTGGTAGTCAATTTATCTTTGTTTATCTATAAACATAATTTTATTTTTTTAAGGAATCATTATGAAAAGATGATTTCATTATGGCAACTTTCGACTTTCCTAATTTGTCAAGTCCCTGATCTTGTAAAATTTATGATGATGACCACAAAATTGTACTTAAATCTTTCCATCACTATCTAATGAATTATTCCTCAAACTCCAATCTTAACAAAGAAAAATATATTTATCAACAATCATTTGAAGGTTATTAGTATTTGAGAAGAAAAATTACCCGAGTTGAAAATAGTTACTACAAAACATTTTATGCCATCCCTAGCTCTTAAGGAGTTGGCTTGCCACCCCATCTATTAAGTGATCTTTTGTTGATTAACAATAACCATAGTTAAATTCTAAACATAAATAGTCAACTGGAGGATAGGAGGTCTCATCATGAGCCGAACTACCATGATCATAGGTCCTAATAGAGTGACATTACCACTACTGGTCACCAAGCTGGGGTAATGGCCTTCGGTCATAATACCAAAGGACAAGAGGTCTCATCACGAGCCGACTTGTTCACTTTTGTTAGTTCCCGTGAATGGCATTGTTATTAACTGGTTACCAAGCTAGAACAATGATCTTTAGTAGACATCTAAGTAAATTGAAATGGTTTTGTAACTATGTACTTATTTCTAATAGATGGGACACTGACATCTCAATGGGTTAAAAAGGCATCCCTGTTGAGCTATGGATGCCTGCTGGCAGTAGTGGCCATGCCTATGGTATAGAAGTTAATTCAATACTATGATCTACTTGGTTACCTTGTTTTCTCAAAACTAACTGTTGATAAAGCCACTATTGCATATATAAGGTTTGCTAGAACTCATGGTTCATGGGGTAATATTTAATCAGTTCTTAGATAATGGTGGTTATGATTTATATCTATTATTGAGTCAAAAAATTTTACTTTACTTGTTAGGGATGAAAATTTTAGGAAATTTGATATTTGACATTTTGTATCATCTAATCTATCATTCCTTTATTCTACAAGTTTCATATCTTTAACCAAAGACAGTTGCTTTACCCAATCAATCTCTATTTAATCCTAGCTTAACAACACTACTATTATTTTGCGGAAGGATGAACATGCCTAATTCTAATTTTGAATCTTGATGAATTATTGATTGAGAATACTCATGAGATGTGCTCTAGAAATCTTGATGACAGGGAAACTAATCAGTTTGGGGGAAGGAAATCCTGCTACACTTTTTGATTGCTTTCTTTGAGCTTGCATGGCTTCCACCTTTTGCATCACTTACACAAGCTCAACCTACATTAGCTTCAACAAACGTTAATCCGTAAATGTCATTCCTCGTTATTTTGTTGAAAGAAACAATTGAGGTGAAATAACATGAGTGTTTGATTTATTAAAAGTTTAGGAAAATGTCATAAAAAAAAACCACCAAGCATTATTCACTCATATTTTTCAAACCATTGTTTCCCCTACTTTATACAGAGGCATTGGGTTGCATGTGGGCATGCAATATATTCAGTTTGGGGGAATGTTGGGCTCTTAATTTTTCATTATTATTATCACTTCTTAACATTCATTTCGTCTATTTCCACTATTCGTTTATCACATTATTTACCATAATTTATTATATAATTCCATTTCATAATCATTTATGCTCTTGTGGATAAATAATATATGATCTCATTTATTTTTAATAATTAATGATTATTATGCATGATTTTGGTTTATTAATTCGCTATAACCTCACTCATGATTTTAGCCTCGAAGATCTCTTCCAGATTGCAGATTTGGTCTTCAACAGATAATTAGATATTCCAACTGAGGAATTCGCTGGCATAAGAAGTGACAGTTATGTGTTGTAGGTTTTTGGCAAATGAAAGGGAATCTAGAAAATCTGAGACATGGGTTTTGTTCAGAACAGATCAAACCAGTTTCCCAACAAGCAGTTTTCAGAAATTCGGTTTGTATTGGGAGAAAAGCAAGGTTCTTCAAAGGACATATTTGCAGATTTGTTGTTGCAACCGTTTTCCAGAATTGCCCAATTGTAATAACCAAACTCGATTGGTTCCAGCTGAATCATGATGGACATATCTCTCAGATATCATCTTGAATATTGAGATCAGTTTGTTGTAAGTTTCCTTTGGATGTTTGTATATTTAAAAGACACAATTCAGAGAGGGATGGGAGCTAGTTGATGTAAGAATTGAGTCTTGTAACAATGGAACTCTTATTCATGAAATTTCTAGCCTTCTAATATTTTTCTCAAATATGTGAGTTAAGCACAACCTTGACTAGGGAGTTGGGCCCACTCTTCTGATCAATTACTGTGCGTGTGTCCTTTTTATGTATATTGTTTTACTTCTTGTATTTTCTTTATTGTTGTTACATATTTCCATAGATTGTTGTGAATGCTTTTCTTCCTGTAATTTAATTTCCATTACTGTTACAACGATGCTTTGATTTCTTAATCACGAATCCTTGATTGATTTAGATTGTAACCTTTCCCTTGCATATACTTTGCACGCTAACTTGAAAAGTGTATGCACCCTGATTGATGAAATAATGTAGGAAACAAGATTGAATAATTTGTTCATACTCAGACACCAACAATTGTGCATAGGCACTTATTTATTTTTGGGGTAGAAGAGGGATCCTAAAGTATTGAGAGCAGAAGAGGTTGTTCCTTCAGAGAAGCATGTAAGACCTCTGGCATGGGTTTTCTCGTTTAGATTTTCCCTTTCTCCGTTTCTACTATTTGGATTAGCTTAAACACATAGAGTAGAAAGCTAAGTACAAGTATGGGGCTTCCCAGTGTGGACACAGGTTCACAGTTGGACCAAAGCTCCCCTTATAGATGGTTTGTATTTTCCATCAGGACTTCATCGACTGAAGGTTGTAACCAAGCACAAAGAAAATGGACACAAGACAGCCAAGTACTGTAGTGTCACGAGTCTCCTCAAATTTAAGCCACATACTCTATTTAAAAGCCATAATGTAGTAGTTGGCAGCACTTAGTTCTAGAAACAAAAATAGTAATATATCAAACAAACAAAATGAATGTGAACAAAAATAGTACACAGAATCAAACAAAACGAAAGAAAAGCCAATAAGCAAAAAAAAAACAAATGAAGACAACAAGTAACAAGCAGACTATGTACATGGCATGGGCACGGCCCGGCCTACTGAAACTAGTGTTTGAGGACTTGGCATTTGATAGGAATATTATCAATCCTCCCATAAAGTGATTGCAAATGATAGGTGTGTAAGACAAGTTTCTCATGGACTAATGCCGGTCCACCGGGCTCTGCTACCAAAACCTGCTGGCATTCGAGAAGACCTTCAAGTGAAGACAACACCACTGTTTCAGGTATTTTGTGCAACATGGGCTCGAATGATGGCATGGGGTAGTTGTTTTTATTGCAGGAAGAATTCAAGTTTATGAAGTCAGTGCGTAAGTAGATCTTCCCATATTTCTTACGTGTAGGATTTGGATTAGAAAACCAAGTTTGATGGCGAAATTTGCAAGTAATCCAAACACTTAAAATGTTAGTCAATACTTTCGACAAAAGGAGGACAAACAACATGCATGTATGTGTTACGTGTTCTTTGCTACAATGGCTTGTCTCCTCCTTTACTTGGAATCTCATGATGGATTTCTCGGGTGTAATGGGTACTCATGTCATCATCTACTCGTGCAGAACCATCTCGGTACTATTCGATCAAGTGGTCAACAGTTGGTTGTTGCTGCAATGTGTAACTTGTACTGATATTGGCCATCTTCGGATCATAATGGGTTCCCAAGTTGCTTTGTTCGTTCATCGTGTTGGTCCTTCGTGTGTTCAACACGAATGCTTCAACATCATAGTTTGTTACTTCGATCTTCAAAAGACTTGAAATAATGAATGGTTCATTATTTTGGATGGCTGAGATACACTTGATCCTTGAGCCATTATGTGTTCCTAATTTTCCAAGACTCATGGCCCACAACTTGTCTGTATATGGACCGTTCAATGTGGTAGTACTGCTACTACTACCACTGTTTCTACTATTGCTACTATAAAAAAAACAAACTTTAAAAGATTCATTATCATCAGTTGGGTGAGGAAGGAGTCCCAACTACTTGTCTGATCAGGATGGGGTTGGCCGTGTAAGATAACACTCCAATGTATTTTCCAGGAAGCAATTTCCAAACATGAGCTCTGTGAAGGCCAATGGTTCGTTCTTGCCATTAAGGGGAGTGACATTGTGTTTCATATACCTCTCTGATAACACTCAGATTTGGTTCCATCTTCCCTTGTATAGAAGCCACATGTGCGACTAGTCTGTGGCAAAGTATTCATCTAGCTTGTTGGACCAGTCTCTTCTGAGCAGTAGACCATATGCTTTTGGTATGTCCACAGCAACTATGTTGATGTACAAGTGGACTCGATTGTCATAGGATAGTCGGATGGTCACATCTCATAGTTCACCAATGGCTGGTACTGACATTCTACCAATTTGGATGATTCTTGCAGATGTTTCAATCCATCGTGCATTGATCTTCTTAGCAATGGAGAACGACATGACATTAGCTACCAGAATCAACTAAGAAGTTGTGGACATTGTAGTTAAAAACTTAAAATGAATGCAGGAATGGGGGAAACCTAAGTTTGCTTCTTCCATCTAGAGTGTATTGAGCACAGTGGATAGTGATCTGGGAGGTGTGCTTTCTCCTTTGCCGGTGGAGGCCATGCTATCTATTGTTGTTTGTCCCAATGCGCGCAACAAGATATCTTGTTGACTTTGGACTTTGGCTGGCTCGAACAAAATGATGTTCACTCAAGTTTTCTTCATGTCATCGACTATGTTGTAATCTAGAGGTGGTAGACTCACTGAGGTGTCTGGGGTGGAACAAATGCTCGTGCTGTCCAATGAATTGTTCTGCAATTGGCTGCCTATGGACGTTCTCTTATCCACTATTGTCTTCCTAGACTTGCTCTATGTTGGTTGCTCTGAGGTAGCTGGTGGGTCGTCTTTCTTTATCAGCTGCCTCACCTTCTCTTGCATCTACTCAAGTGTAGGGGGAGCCACTTTACTTCTAAGATGGTAGTGATCATTTTGCTTTTGGGGCTGCTTCTCGGTGTTATTCTTCTAGACTACTTGCGAGCACTGGTATGCATTCACCACATGCCCCGAACTTGGTGCTTCATCAGGTGCAACCTCTTCATTATCATCGGTGTCTTTTGGTTGCTCCTGTATGTCGCCATCCGCATCAAGTGTATGAGTACAGATAGAGGTAACAACTCTCTTCCAATCTGAACTAGAGTTATCGGGGTGAAATTCTTCATGGAAGGAACAATACTTAGGATGATCACATTGATTGTGTTGGAACATAGGCTTCTGTGCAAATTTGGAACTGAACTGGCTGTTGCTTGATGAGTAGGTTGATGAACTGCTTTCTTGTCTCTGTCTGGGTGGAAGACTATTCATGAATGTGTCCATCTTCCATTGCTTGAGTTTGGACATTTCAGTGGTCAAGTTCTTTACAAGGAGAGTGAGGGTCTCAGTGTCAGTTACTTCCTTGTCTCTGCCTTTTATCATCGTTGCTTGGGTATTTCTTCTCCCATCCTTGGAGTCTTTTGTTGATTCATCATTCTTGATGACTCTAATGGCACGCAAGTCTTTCTCAATAGCGATAGCCTCTTCACAGCTTTCTAAAAGTGTTGGCTTCGTAGCTCGCTTGATGAACTGCGTAATGGTGGTTGGTAGTGCAGACATGTCATAGTCGACATTGATGGAGTCACGAGGTTTAGTGTTTGCTAAAAAATTGTTCAAAATACACATAAACCTCTGATTGAAATATTTCACTTTCTCTTTTCCTTCCATCCTGAGGCTTCCCAATTCTTTGAGTAGCATGGCTGGGGGGTTATCATCAGAAAAATTTTCAAGGAACATACATTTGAAAGAACCCCAGTTTTGCATGGAGTTGGGTGGAAGGTTGTTATACCAAGCAGCTACGCATCTGTCCAAGGTACACGGAAACAATCTACATGCCATGTTGTCATAATGTACCTCAAGGGTCTGCAGCTGTAGGTAGAATTTGTCTAAATGGTCTTCTGTCTTCAACACACTTTTAGGGTTGAACTTGATGTTCGTTATCTCTGCTCGCGTCGGCATCTTGTTCAGAACAACTGGGAGAGCCAATGGTACCTGAGTCATCCATTCAAGATTTGTGTCATCCATCTCTTCATCCTCTTTGTCCTCTTTGTTTTCTTCCTCTCCTTCAAAATCTCATGGTTCTGGATCTGAGTCTGTTGGTTCATCTCCACCTCCACTTCCTTCGTTGCCTTCCCCACCACCTCCTATACCAAAGTTTGATCCCAAGACTACAAGAGTGCCTTGTTCATCTTCAGAAAAGATTGGAGGTTCCTCTCCATCTTCAATAGCTTCTTCAAAACCTTCAAGAGTAGCAAGGACTTCTTCTTCCACCGATGATACAATGACCCCTGTGGGAGTGGATTTGAATTCTTAGACTTATGTGGAAGATATTATATGCATGGGATCAGTTCGACTACTTTCACGAAGTGGAAATTGATGGGATGGATAGAGCCAAAGTGTTGATATCAAATCTCATGTTCAATTCTAGGAGGTGAGGAGTAACCAACTGCTGAGTGAAGAGAGAGGGAGTGCGAGTTACTGCCTTAACCAGAAGGTTGATGGGTGAGTGTGAGTGGAATTTCAGCCATGTACAACTAGCTTCCCTCCATCTAGCACCAGAAATGTTGATAGTGCTAGACCCACCAACATTCATAGGATCACCTCGGTATGAAGTCCCAACTAGACCTGACACTGTTTGGTGTGGGAGTCCCATCCGGTATGACAGTCTGGTTGCCATTATCTTAAGAATTTTCCTCAACTCTTGCTTGTCAACACAGGAGAGTGGTTCGTTATGCCTTCGAGAAGTGAGGTTTGCGTGCCTGGTGAGTGTAAGTGTACTTGTGTCGATGGTTATTTCATTGTGAGGGGAAAAGGTGAAGGTGAGTTCCAGGTTGAATGGGATAAGTCCCAACTCGTCTAGGAACACACAACACAAAGGACATACACATCTTCCATCAGACCATTCCACTCGGATGCAGTCGTCACAAGATACAAGGTAAGATAACACGTACAACACTCATGGATTAGTCCGAATGAGTGCAATGGTTATTACAGTAAGGTTCATGTGAAAGGTCTTTCTGATGTCCGACAGAGAGCTCGAAATGGAAAGGACAACATTAGAAACATATACAACACATTTCCATTAATAGATTATGCATCACAACAAATGAATCAATTCATATGTAGAACACAGGTTAAAACAACATGCATTACAAGTGTTAAAGATCAGTCTTACAAAAAATACAATACATGTGTGAAAATGTGTTGGCCTATTGACAGGCTTCTGAATTAAGCAAAAGTTCCAAGACGCATCATTACACCATACATCACTAACCCCGTCAACGGGCGTTGGAGCCACTACTTACTCCTCAAAGAAAAGATTACAAACTCTCTTGGCTATGTGGGAGGAGCTGAGGTGAAAAGTACTTTCATGTACAAATGAGGGGGGTATTTATAGCCAAGGGTGAAATTGACCCTTGTGGGTATTTGAATACCCTCATGACCATTTGACTTCCATGACTTTCTGACTTACATGACTCTATGTTCAACAAGTGGGTATCTTGGACTTCCACATTACATCACATGGATTGACAACAAGCCCATAGTGGAGATGTGGGCAACATGAATCATGACTTGACTCGACATGAGTTGACATGACAATGCTGGTACATTTGTGCTGCTACTGGAGTGCATGTTGAGCTAAAGTGTTGTTGAGTGATGGATGTCTTCATGGTGTATCATAGCTTCACCTTCGCATGGTCAAATGCGTGAAGTCCTCGATGGTCCTTGGTTCGCTTGATGAAGCTTTAACATGTTGTTCCTTTCTTTCATGCTGGAAGGCTTGATAGGCTCACTTGTTCACGAAGGTGCATGTTCGTCACATTCATCCACTTCACATGCTTCATTCGTTCATTCATTGGTGAACCTATCCATCTACATGTGCTCCCTTCATTCATCTCGTTCATCGTCATGACATGTTTGTTGGTGTACCTATACTTACAGTCACTCATGATGAGACGACATCAAATCCAAAACCTCCTATTCTACCATGACACATGATCATTCGAGTGCATGTGACCGGGAGAGGCAGCAGGAATATGATGCAGGATGATGGCTCCACGAAGCTGCTGATGAAAACTACGTAAGAGTCACTAAGGGATGGATAAAGACAATCTGAGTCGACAGTGACTGTCTGTAAGGTCTGGCTCAGCTGGGAGGCAAAATTGCGCAAATTTTGGGAGGGACAGTCTGGGCTACAGGAAGGCAAGGTAGGCATGCTCTGCACATTTTCTAGAATGAATAGTCAATAGGGGTTGGACAACCAGATTTGTGCAATTTTCCAGAGGAACGGTCCAGGCTGCATGAAGGTTCAATAAGCAGGGATTGCACAGTTTTTTTGGGGAATTGCCCATGAGACTGGTAGCCATAACTGCACAATTTCCAGAGGGAACTACTAGTTGGATGCTCAGGTCACTGGCAGCTAGAAATATACAATTCCCAAAGGGAATTTCTAGTTGCCTGTTGGGGACACTGGCAATAAAAACTGCACAATTTTTGGAGGGAACAGGCAGTCTACTACTGGGAGATTCTGGCTAGGAAAACTACATTAAGGCCAGAAGGTCGACCTGTTGATCATCTTTGTGAAATTTCTAAGCTGAGCTGATTGATGGGCAGCGGGAGACCAACTCATGAGAACTGCGTAATTAATGAGATGAATAGTCGGTTGATTGTGTTGGTGGCCAACATGAGTTCTTCTTGAGTTTATTGCAGGCAGCGCTGCTTGTAAGAGCTAGCTTGGTGCTTCTGCACTATTATGGGTGACAGTCGATCAAATTGAAAGTAGGATGATGGTCTGGATGTTAGTGAGGAGTTTGGTCGTCAGAACTTCAACGAAAATGACTAAGTGTTTTAACAGTAGAAAGTTGCATAGGTGATCATATGCACACACATTCACATGACTTGAAAACAAAACAACCGAACCATCCAGACACATGTTCAACATGACTGACCGATGATGCAAGCGACAAGTGTGACACTCGTGATTGATTGTTCATGATCGAGATGATGCTTGCACGACAATGAATGTGATTTTGTGTGTGAGTGTGACAAATTCTTTCATGGCGAACACAACAAACACATACGAAGCAAATACTTTGAGCATAACTAGAACACGATTGCAAGCATGACTTAGACATCAACATGCAAAGACTTGAGTGCAATAAACAAGAAAGGTGAATTTTAAGAATCACACGAGCTCATGGAGTGAAATCAAGTGTGTGGAGTCATCAAGTGAAACTCTCAAAGGGAGGCTTTAAAATTGGTGCAGGCCAAAATTTTGGAGGGTGGTTGTAGCCGCTACAACAGAGGGATAGTTTGCAGGGAGAATGATGCCCTCGATGACCAAACTTGGCTAGACCTAGGAAAAGGTGGAAAAGCTATGATTTTAGGTGACCAACTCTTGGTAGATCAATTCCTTAGTCTTGGGATAATGGAGTCTATGATGAATATGAGTGAGGACCTTTTAGTCCCAGTCAAGGATGCCTCAAGACTACTTCGCTAGCCTTTTAGGTCAAGGTGAAGAAATCTTGCAACTTTGATACTTTGATGTGCAAAAGGTGATGGCTTGTCAAGATAAATTCCCTAATAGAATTACCTGTAGGATATTTCATTCACATTACATGGACCATACATTGGGAGATGCTATATAGAGAAAAAATTCCACAATTTAAGTATTAAATGCATGCAACAATTAGCCCTAAAAATAACGAAAACCCTATTACAATGTATATGACAAAGTAAAACAATAATATAATTAAAATATTGTACTTACATGTAATATAGTATATCCAACCATCAACAATTTGATAAGAGAGAAGATCCAAGACAATATAAACCAAATCCACACTTTAAAGTTCATCCATAAAGCTCCAATTCATCTCCAAGAAAAAGTGTGAAATTCTCATGAGAGAGAATAGATCCAATCCAAAGTGATGATAAGAAAATGAACTCATCTCACTTGTATTTATACACTAATGAGGAGTTTTAATTAATCTCCTTGGCCTACATAAGCCCCAAAAATAAAATAATGTGCTAATAATCTAACTTTTGGTGACAAGCCCACGAAACCAGCTCACAAACGAAATAATAAGCCTCTTAATAAGTCAAATGATGAATAATATATGTCTTAGGGCTCTCCAAGAGGCCTGATGAGGTACATAGGTGCCATAATGAAGAATAGTACCCTCAAAAGTTATGGAAAAGGGGTTGGACCCTTGTTATCTAAACAATAAACCTATAACACTCCTAGTGGGTGTGGGGGCACAATAATAGCCTCATGGGTCTCCAAATGAGTCAAAGATGCATCTAGTTCATCTGCAAGGGCTTTGATGATGGTGTAGGTGATGCCACATCATCATACTATTCCAGTGTCAGCTGCCAAGTGTATGGTACATCTGTGGGGCCAACTGGGTAAAGGTGAATTAGGTGCATCATCCTCGTTGAATAGGTGAATCTTGAGCAATCTCTGAACATCCTCGAGGATCCATGGAGTAATTTCTACCATTTTGGAGGCCCATGGCCCTCAATACACACCCTACATGTGCCAATGTATCCCTCTAGAGCATTAGGACCCTGTATAGGGAGATCAAAACCAATATGGAGACCATCTACAATCCTACATAAGATCCAATGCATCCCCTAGCCTTCCAATACAATAAGTCATTAGAGAAATAGATAAATGAGCTTACCAACCATGGACCACAGGTGGGGAATTCATAATGTCTTGCCCTTCCATAATGGGCTTTAGGATGTGCCAATGTCTCCTAAACTCCAAATGGGGTTAACCAAGTATCCTATTGGGTGGTTTCTACTTCTAAAAGGGATAATATGTTCAAGGTATGTCCTTCAAAGGTGGTGCCATGTGACATATGGTGGAATGAAGTAGGGGATGAGAAAGGGAAGCCATGGGCCAATGTTGGGGTACAAGGGTATCTAATACAAGGGAAGCCCACACTCAGGTTTATAATGTATAGGAGGAAGAAATCATGGTACATGAGGTGTCTTGACCTTGATTTTTCCACCCTTCTTTATATTCCTTTTTCCTTTTTATGATTTTCTTTGATTAACTACTTGGGGCTCAAGGGGTAAGAGAATGATGTATAAGATATGACAGCAAATACCCCATTTTAAGGTATGGTGGTTCATTTCCCATGAGGGGTTGGGACAATCATGGGTTCCTATATGATAAAGGAGGCTCATAGAAATTGTAGGAACCAGGGTGATGGCCATGATGATGGGGTAGGCTCATGTACTGCATTTTTACCACGTGCTAAATGTGTTTGTACTGGTCATATTTTTCATTTTGTGATACATTTTCCTATTGAATGTGGCCAAATATGCTTTCATCTTTTTTTTTAGCTGCATCAACCTTCGGTGCATCATTCCAAGCCTGATCCAATGTGTGGGCAAGGGAAAGGTGTGAGCTAACCCTATGTGGACCCAATAGAGGAATGTGGATCCAGGTGGGAGAAATGATGAATAAGGTAATAATAAGTGGAAAGAGAGTAATATAAGAGGATAAAGGACTATGATCATGTAATCAAAATTGGGGTTCCTATGAAATATCATCCCTAAAGCCAAATGGTCAGTAAAAGAGATCCCACGAGACTAGAATCCAAGGTTTGTAGAAAATATGATGGTAGGTTAACTGATAATGCAATATAAATCAAAGCAAAATACTATAACCTACTTCCACTATCAATTTGTGGAAGCTTAAAGATCGAGCTGAACAATATAACCAAAGGAAGAAGAATCAATGGCACAATACAGATGAAAATGCTTTGGGGAAAGCCTCAGCTAAAAACCCCACACTATTGTATTATCATACATGGTGGAAATACATAGGAATTATACAAAGCCTTAATTCTCACAGCTAGCCAACTCTCAGTACAATACTCACAGATGCTCACATGTAATATTGGCTTCTCTCTTGCCTTCCTCTCTACCCTCCAAGCTCCTATTTCCTTGCACTATTCCTTGTGGATGATTAGCCTTTGACCAAGTGGATGATCAATTCTTCAAAACTGCGCAATCCTCAAGGATAAATCCTTGACTGCATACATGAGTTTTCTCCGTGAGAAAACACATACAACTAATAGTACACTATCCTTGAACATTTATCTCAATTGTGTCTTTCTCAAAATAGACATGCATGAGTTTCTGATGAGGGAATCTTCAGTTAACTGGAGTAGCACTAGTTGAGTGCATTAGTGCATCAACTGGATGTTAACTCATTATTAGTTCCTCAAATAGTTTGGAACTAATTTAATTGGACTTAACTCAATAAATTGAGTTAACTAATTACAACTCAAATATAACTCAATCTTATCTTCTTAATTTAATGGATAACTCTTGCATGACTTCAGAAAGACTTCTAACTTGAATTTCTCAAACTAATTAATTTAAAATAAATTAATTAATTATTTCCAAGTAGCTGTTAAGACTAATTTAAATTTTAATTCACAATTTAATTCAAGGACAAATTAAATTTGAATATTCTTGTTGCCATATTTCAACACTCCCTCTCAACAAGAAAAGGATTATCTGCCACCCCGATCCTGTCTCTATGGAACTCAAATTTACACTTTGACAATGCCTTTGTCAAAATGTTAGCATCTTGCTCCTTTGTCGAAATATACTACAAAAACATGATCCTCTCAACCTATGAAAATCCATGGGCAACAAATCTTGCCTTATGCTTCTCCACACTACCATTAGCATCTTGCTTTACCTTGTAAAGCCAATGGGAACTCATAACTGACTTGTTCTTCAGTCTAGGAACCCTGTCCCAAACACTGTTACGAACTATGGAGTCATACTCCACCATAGCTTCAACCCAAATCGGCTGCTGCACTGCTTCCTCAAAGGAATATGGTTCGGTCTCAGCACATTCCCTAACAAGGGCCATGTATCTAGTGTACCTCTAAGGTGACCTCCTCTATGTGCGCTGAGAAGATGGTGCTCCCACATTCTCTCTCACATCCTACAACAATCTGTCAGCTTCTCTTGTTCGCTTTCGTCCATCTCTGGAAGACTCTACTTGAGTGGATGTCTCTACTCTTGGAACCTCTGCATGCAGTTGCTCCACATCAGTCTGAGGATCCTCCTCCTTAGGTACCAATAGTTCCTCCATAGCTTGTAGTTGGAGCTCCCTCTCAAGGGAAATTCACATGGCCTTCTGCTCATCAAACTTGAGATCTCTGTGAATCACTATCCTCCGACTGGTAGGCAAGTACACCCGATAGTTATGAGGTGTATCAGTGTACCCCACAAATATCCCCAACTCTACTATCATCTCAAGCTTCTTCTGTGCATCCTTTGTCACATGGCAATATACCGATGAGCCAAAGATCCTGAAGTGACCCAAAACTGGTCTCTTACTGGAGAAAGATTCCTCTGGTGTCTTCATTCCAAGTATGCAATGTGGGCTTCTATTTTGCAAATAGACTGTTGTGTTGCATGCCTCAGCCCACAAGTGAAGTGGTAGGCCTTGGTAATGCAACATTGCCCATGCTGCCCCTACATTAGTTCTGTTCTTCCTCTTAGCCACCCCATTCTACTGTGGGTTATGAGGTGTTGTCAACTCTCGTTTAATTACTTCTGCTGCACAGAAGTACTTAAACTCTTGAGAGACATATTCTCCAATATTGTTGCTTCTCAAGGCCTTGATCTTCTTCCATGACTCTTTCTCGACCAGAGCTTTGAACTCATAAAACTTTGTGAAAGTTTGGTCCTTCTTCTACATGAAATAAATCCAGCATTTACGAGAATAGTCATCAATGAAAATCACATAATACCTTTGCTTCCTTGTGGATTCCATCGACAATGGTCCACATAAATCAGTATAAACTTGCTCTAAGATAGCCTCTGCTCGACTGTCTCAATCATGAAAGGAAGACTTGGTGTACTTTCCCAAGGTACAACCTTTGCATATGACAACTTACTCAAGTTTACCTTTGGGAAGTCCTGTAGATATTTGTTGCATTATCTTCAAAGCCCCATGATGCAAATGGCCCAACCGACTATGCAACAACTCGACAATGTCTTGGCTTTAGACCAATTCTGCATTTGTACTCAACGCTACACAATCATCTACCTCTAGTTTATAAAGATTCTTCACCCGAATCCCTATCCTCTTGGTCTGACCCATGGCTATGTGTCTTAGGAATTCCTTTCCTTTACTGAAGACAACATCATAGCCTTTGTCCTCCAACATCACGACTGATACCAAGTTCTTCTTCAGTCCAGACAAATACATCACATCTGTCAAGGTGGGAGGAGCTCCATGCTCCCTTTGAAAAGAAACCATGCCCACTCCTGAAACACTATACCTTCTGTTGTCACCCATCTCTATGTGCATCTTGAGGTCTTTCTCCTCCAAGGCACTGAATAAATTTTTATCACTAGTCATGAGGAATGAGGCTCCACTGTCAAGATACTAGACACAACCCATCATCAATGACACCATGCATGCAATGAGGGTAAAGTCCATTTTGAACTGAGAGGCTAATGGCTCACCTCCCAATCCTTCCAAGGATCCATTCTTGGAAATCTTCGATGGGAAATTAGTCGCATAATGTCCCATCTTGTGAAAATTAAATCATCTTACTTTAGACATGTCACCCTTCTTCCCTCCATGAGAAGATTTCGATTTGAAATGGGAAGCCTCCCCTTCCCTTTCCTTACCTTACTTGCTAGGGCTAGATTTTCTTCATCATCATTGTTGGATGAAGAACCATCTCGTATGCTCCTCCTGATCTCCTTATGCATAAGATCCAACCACAGTCACCCCCATTCCGACAATTTCTCCCTTCCATTCATGGAGTCCTGGTAGTTATTCCAACTCTTTGGAAGGCCAAGGATAGTGAGGATCACCATATCATCATCGACAGTAGTTATTCCCACACTGCCAAGCTCATCTCTGCAGGTGGTGAGCTTGTTCAGATATGTGGAAATAGTATCTCCCTTTTCCATCTTGATTCTTCAAAGCTTATCCTTGAGCGCCAATTTGATCTGTCGCTATTGTTCTAGTAGAGGTCCTTCAATGTCTTCCACATTGAAAATGGAGTATCCTTCCCATGGAGACTCGAGACAATATGGTCTCAAACTCCCTCAAGGGTGATCCATCTTGCCTTCGCTACACACTTCTTCCACTCAGCCAACTCTTGTGCTTTAGTTGAAGCTAGCTTTGGGATTTCTTGATCAATGAATTCCTTCAAGCCATTGTCTTCTAATATAGCCTCCATTCTATGTTTCCATGTTATGTAATCCGAGCTACCTTCCAAGGCATACTCGAGTCTCAATCCATAGAATGCCGTTGGCCAACCTTGAAGTATGATATGAATTCGATTTGCATCTACAACCCCGAACTTCAATCTTCGAATTCTCTTCTCAGTATATAGTTCACAACTCTGATACCATGTAGAAAATCTAATGGTAGGTTAACCCAATAATGCAATATAAATCAAAGCAGAATACTATAACCTACTTCTACTATCAGTTTGTGGAAGCTTAAGATTGAGCTGAACAATATAACCAGAAGAAGAAGAATCAATGACACAATACACATGAAAATACTTTTGGGAAAACCTCAACTAAAAATACATGGTGGAAATACATAGGAATTATACAAATCCTTAGCTCTCACAGCTAGCCAGCTCTCAGTACAAACCTCACAAATGCTCACAATCAATCTTGACTTCTCTCCTACCTTCCTCTCTGCCCTCCAAGCTCCTATTGCCTTACATTGTTCCTTATGGATGATTAGCCTTTTACCAAGTGGATGATCAATTCTTAAAAACTGTGCAATCCTCAAGGATAAATCCTTGATTGCATGTATGAGTTTTCTCCATGAGAAAACACATACAACTGATAGTACACTGTCCTTGAACATTTATCTCAACTGGGTCTTTCTCAGAATAGACATGCATGAGTTTCTGATGAGGGAATCTTCAGTTAACTAGAGTAGCACTAGTTGAGTGCATTAATGCATCAATTGACTATTAACTCACTATTAGTTCCTAAAATAGTTTGGAACTAATTTAACTGGACTTAACTCAATAAACTGAGTTAACTAATTACAACTCAAATATAACTCAATCTATCTCCTTAATTTAAGAGATAACTCTTGCATGACTTTAGAAAGACTTCTAACTTGAATTTCTCCAGCTGATTAATTTAAAATAAATAAATTAATTATTTCCAAGTAGCTTTTAATACTAAATTTGATTTTAATTCACAATTTAATTCAAGGACAAATTAAATTGGAATATTATTGTTGCCATATTTCAACAAGGTTAATATCCGAAAGGAGTATAGGGGATAGGAGCACAAACCTATTCTATTATTTCCACTGAATCCCCCCATTAATCCATGCCTATAAGTGTCCATGATAACAAAACTACAATACTCAATTACCAAATGATAAGGAATGCCTTTAGGTTCGGGAGGCCCACCTTCAAACATATGATCATGGCAGATGGGTGAGGTGTTGGGCATGGGATCCCCCACAACATGTTTTTTGGGCTTAAAAGCCTGAGTTTTGTTCAATGTAATGTAAAGACTCCGCGAAGTACAGACACAGAGTGTGAAAGTCTAGGATGAGTCATAGGGTTGTCCACCATAAGAATTGTAAAATAATGTAAAGTTGTGTCGACCTACCCATGGTTAGTGGACCATGGGATTGTATAAATAGAGCAAGGCTCTAAGTGTAAAGATAGTTTTTGGAGCAAGCAATAAGTGATAGATGCGAAGGCATGGTTAGAGGATAGAAGTGGGTCTGAAGTGTATTGGGTCATAGTAGTAGGAAGAGGCTCTACAGTTGAGTGTGCAAAGGCCTAGTAGAGTTTGCAGCTGAGTGCATGGACCCCTGCAACTGAGTGCGCAGGGTGGAGTCAAGTCTATAATTGAACTGAACTTGAAAAGGATTATTAAAAAAGATAAGTTTGATTCGAAATATTATGCATCTGTGGTTTTGTTTATCTTTATGCATTTATATTGTTTTTTATTACACGTACTTGCTTGAAAGTTGACTAAGTAATAAGAATATTGGGCCTGCACAAACTAAGTCAAAGCACTAATATAATAGTGCAGTAAGGATCAACATCAGGATAATACTGTATTTGCACCCTTATGGAGGTGCGCACAAGCTGCTGTGCAGAGCAGCGCAAGCGCACAGGTTCAGGGCGCGAACCTCCAGATCCTTCATTAAGACATCCCTAGGGTGCGGAAACCTGGTTCCAGCACCCTCCCGTACTACTTCAGGTGAGACCTCAATCTACTCTCCATGCACTGTTTCCGAAAGGGCCAGTAGTATCGAGATTTGCTTGGCTAAATCACTTCTAAACCTAGGTCAGGCCCCACGTAGCCAACAAATAGTTTCATTGCCGAGACTAGGATTTGCCTAAGGGATGTCTGATGTCATGCCATTGGAACCCAACAAAGAAGGAAATTGAAGAGTGGTTGGACAAGAAGATCCACGAGTTCGTGACACGGGAAAATAGAACTCCACAAGTATCTGAGAAAAGGTGGCTAGATTGCTACGTGTATACTGAAATCCATAAGATTTTCTTTGCATCCTTTCCTTCTGAGCTATATGAGTGGATCGCGAGTTTAGCCGATAGCTAGGGAATGTGTAGGCGTGACAAACCAATAGTGTGGACTCTGGAACTAGTGCGCAGACTAGAGGCATCAGAAGATAAGATCATGCAAGCTGTGGACCATTGGCTCGACCGGATAATAGGGTGATTTATCACTGAGTTCGCGGTAGACACGACCATGAGCTACAGTAAAGCAGAATGACGTTTTCTCAAGGGACCATGAGGTAAGTATTTTAAATATTTGAATACCTGGATTAAGATGTTGTTATGTGAAAAGAGGGTCATGGGAATACATTAATGTTTGGGACAACATCAAGCAAAAATATCTATAGAAGCAGTGAAGAGTTAGAAAATAGTCCCTTAATTTCACCTTTGCGAGAGAGTGAGGAAGAGCTCACTAAGGTGTCTCTAAGAAGTGCGGTCAGTTTGATAAGGCAGCGCATTCCATGGTTACCACCTCCACCCACGCCACCTCCCACTTCACCTCCCTCACCTCCATATCCACCCACTCCACATCTAACGCCCCCACAGTTTAGCATGGTGAGCGCGATCAAACTACCCATATTCAAAGGAGTAGGGAATGAAGATCCAAACAAATTCTAGTTGGTGGTAAGTGCAGTATGGGAAGTGCATGGTGTCATGGATGACAATATTAAGAAGGCTACATTGGTGAGTGCACTGCAGGATCACACATTGACATGGTATATCAAGCACTCTAATGAACACCCAAACGTAGGGATAGTAGAGATCCAGAATGCATTGAACAGAGAATTTAACAGGCCAAAATCAGAGACACAGTCAATCATCAGGTTTAAAGAGATCATGATGCTTCCAGGTGAGACCCCTTGGGATTTGGACGAAAGGCTAAAGAATACGATCCACGAGGCCAATATGATGCTAATGGATGCACAACATCGCACATGATTTGTGGCATCTCTGACACCGCACTTGAGGATAGCGCTGTCACAACAGAAACTTTCCACCCTGGCCGACGTGTTGGAAATGGTGATGAGGTTGCATGAGACCCCGATACAAGACCCTAGGTTGGGAGTTCAACAAATCCACACACAAATACAAAATCTATGCTTGGAAATGCCAAGTTTGAAGAAATATAGGGCATCGCAACTAGAGGCGGGCAAAGAAGTATGGTGCATAAAATGCAAAGGCCAGGGCCATGACAAGGATCACTATCCACTGTTCATGAACTACTTGGTAGGAGGGGGGCCAATGTCATTGAGACCAGAGGCACAGGCAAGGCTGAGTGCGGCACCCACATTATGGTGCGTGATCTGTCAGATAGGAGGAAAACAAATGACGGATAATTGTCTTTGTTGCAAAAGTATACATAGACTCCCAACAGTTGTTTTTTAATTTTTGTAGGTCGGTGGGCCACGACGAGCGAACTTGTCGCAAATATGAGTTAATGATGGATCAGACCCCAGCCTATAGGATGCACATAGAAACACAAGCCCTCGACCCAACTACGAGGATGGTGTGCACTGGATTTCATGGGCAAGGTCGAGGACGAGGAGGAATGGGACTAGGAAGGGGCCGTAGACAGTTAATTTGTTACAATTGCGGAGGTCCAAGGCACTATGCTCGTGATTGTACCAACCTGACGAGGATATCCTGTTCATATTGTGTTTAGTTTGATCATGAAACAATAGATTGCCCTATGTTGATCACAAAGATGAACGAAAAAAGGGTATTCTAACCTCCTATGACTCAGAATATACAAATGATGAGGTCTGAACCATGTGAAGAAGACCCGAATGTGAACATGATGCTTAGAAGCGGTGCAACCACTGGGGAGGATAAGGGGAAGTAGCCCAAGGAAGATACATGGGTTCACAAGGCTCCTGCAAAGGAACCTAAGTTTGACTTAGAAAGAACAAAGGAGACATTCATGGAATCTAAGAAGAGCTTCGTGGAGGCCTCCACTTCAGGTAGTAAGGATCAACCAGAGCCAGGAATGGATCCTTCAATGCTTACTACCTTTTTGGAGAAATGCATGAAATTTCTACGTGACAACAATGTAGTTAAGGGACTACAGGAGCTGATCACCAGGTGTGCGGGGACAGGAGAACCGTGTGTAGTTTGAAAATTGGGAAAGCATTCATTGCACACCGAGAGGGAAATGAGATTGACTGCACAGATTGGTGAGTATGAAATGGATCAGGTAATCCTAGATCTGGGTTCAGACGCGAATGTGTTACCGAAGAAAACATGGGAATGCATGGGCAGGCCCACATTACAGTGGTCCCCTATTCAATTACAAATGGCAAACAAACAGAAGATTTTGCCCATGGGAAGGTTGCAAGGGGTAACAGTTGATATTGAAGGCGCGAGCACACAGACGAATTTTGAAGTGATAGAGATTGTCGATGACAACAATCCCTATCCCACGTTGTTAGGAATAGACTGGGCCATCGATATGAATGAAGTCATCAACTTGAAGAAGTGGAAGATGATATTCGAGGAAAAGTCACTACACGTAGTAGTCCCATTGGACCTAGCTGAAGGAGCTCGCTACACTGAACCAATACACGGCGATGAAAGCAACGATGAGCTAGATTGTATTTACAAGATAATTACGTGAGACTAGGATTGGGTGAATTCGACTGTAGATGGGAGGATCTCGTGGGAGCGGGAAAGCTCCTACACTTCGGATTCAGACAAGGAAGTAGAGTGATGGCAGAATCAGTTGCATGAAGTGATGACGCTGAATTGCAACATGATGGTTAGATCATTGCATTGCGTGACAACATAGGAAAGAAAGCTACCAACATATTATGGATTGATAGCGGTGGATGAATTCTTAAGCAAATTTGAAAGCGCAGTACCGGAATATCAGCGGTTTGATGCATTGAAATGGGCACTGCGCGCAACCCCCGCACGATGGTGGGGTACACATCAAGGAAATTTTGAGGACTAGCATGGATGTAGAAGGATGATGCACCTGCAGTTTGGAAGCCCCTAGCTTCGAACGAGAGTTAGGTAGCCGAGATGAAGTAGCTTGCACGGTCACTTGTGTCGATGGGTACAGACGTGTGTTGTGCAGTCCACACAAACACACCCCAAACTAAGGATCAAAAATCAGAACAAGACACAACAATAGGAAAAGCAAAGCGCACCACATAGAAGCATTTAAGAAGGTATGTGGAATCGTGAACAGGGTTCACCAGGCGAGACGAACTAATTGGGACCTGCACATACTAGTGGTCGGATGGGCCTATAGGGATATGTACAAAAACCTGAGCGCGGAGATGATCCCAAAGTTGACAAGCAGAGTCAAGGCCATAGTTTTGTAAGGAAGGAATCCTCACGTGGTAGCTCCCACAGTTGGGATAGTACGTAAGGACCAGGATGAAGGAATTATGCAACCACGCGAGGACGAACATCTGCATATTCAGAAATCCATTCAGCAGGGGAACCTTAAGCTTCACGAACTCAAAGATTGGGTACAACTGAGGAAGAAAAGCGTGTTAATGGATACAGAGATCAAAGAACTGAAGAACGAAATCATGCAAGCCTGCCACGTCGATAAACTAAGAATGACATGACAAAATATGGGTAGCAATACTACTGCATTAGAATATTTCTGCCAAGAATTTGTGGCTCTGCTACCATGGCTACGACCACACATTACCAGACAAAGTAACCAATAGAGCACACCACATAAGGAAGAACACACGACACTAACTGTCGCAAGGGTAATCAAGGAGTGCCAGTGGACTAGGCTAGAGAGTGAATTGAAGCCTCGCACAAGTGGTGTGACCACCTGACTATCCGTAGGGAGCACAGTCTCAGTGCTCCAAGCAGTTGAAAGAGAGCGTGGGACTATAAAAGAGTCTGTATGTGAGCTGCATGACAAGGAGGTTGCCCACAGGATTAGTATGTCACAGGAGTCACACCCACACATAGGGGGTTGTGCTTCTACGCGGATAGGCTAGGAAGTGACCATTGGTGTTACTATTCATGACAAGATGTCCAATTTAAGGCAACGAGGAGTGAGCGGCAGGAAATTAAGACACAAAGTCAGAACTAGATTTGGGACAATCTGCCACCGATCTCGCATTAATGAACCAAATGATGGAGGAATGATTGAATTTGAATTCCAAAAGGCCTATAAATCATAGGTGGTTATCCACTAAACAACCCTTGGTGTTTTGAGAATTCAGTTGTTGCACTATCAATTGGGTATGGACCTTACGAATTTAGAGGCTTTGAGAGCAAGTCTAGTGTTTGAGACATTGCTGAAGGAGACGCAGAACTTCCCAAATATAATGATGTCGAAAACTGAGGGAGCCACGTAGAGACCTATGTTGCCAGTGGGGGATGCACCGTAAATTCCAAAATCACCCCTGACATCAAGGCCCAAAAAGGATCCACAGGTAGTAGGACCAGTCCGTATGTCTTTGCGAAATTCGCGGTTTTGTAGCCTGTCTATGGAAGGCACAGGAAAGACTGTTAATCTTGAGATAGATGATGAAAAGGAGGATCTCTAGGTGTTCGTAGAAGAGATCGAGGCAGATGAAGAAATGGAGGAAGACATTCAGCCAATGTGCACTGCAGAAAAACTGCCCAAGTATGTCCCTCCACGGAAAGGGAAAGTAAAAGTACCCAAAGATTTGGATGTCGTTAAGAGCGCACTCCAAACCCCACTCCTCCAAGATGGAATTCTGTTTGAAGGATCGGTTCTGGGCCACGTGCCCATGAACAAATTTGAAGATTGGGACCTCGCAGATAGCAAAAAGTTCCCACATTTGGAGACTAGCCAATTCATGAAACAGAGAAAGGAGGTGTTAATTCCAATGCTAGAGCCACGGAAATGGCTGTACGGTGTGGAGGAGGTTGGGCTACTCCACCTACTATGGATTCCACACTTTCACCAGGTACCAATCACGATCTTTGTCATCAAAAAACTACTTTTCTTGGTGCACAATGGGTACTTGTTGCTGGAGGAGCCTATTCCTATCATGGCAGAGCTTATTCATAGGATTCCTCAGGTTCCTTGTATGGGAAGGGACCCTACGGAAGTAGCTGGCAAAAGCAAAGATTTGGCGCTCGCAGAGGCCATGAAGAAGAAATACAATTCGGAAAAGAAGTAGAGAGGCTATGTAATTAGTAGCATTCAAGACAAAGGGGTGCACATAGCCACCAAGTTGTTGGCCAGGAAGGTGATGAGAAAATTATGCGGCAACGAGGTACCAAGGACGATCATCGTGCTGGCCAAACAATACGCGGAGGGGGTCCAATTCAACTGGGCCAAATTCCTCTGCGAGGAATTCCTAACCAATTGTAAAGAAGCTCAGGAGCAAGCCAAGACCTTCCATTACACGTGGTTACTCTTTTCTATCTTATTGGTGATAGGGGAATTACATGAGGATAGTCAGTTCCCTCCCCTCGAATAGGCTTTCCAGAGGCAACAAAATACACGTCACTCTAGGTGAAAAAGGACACCACAAGGATTCGTGTGACCAAGATTTTCTAGGTGCTCATGGAAGTGAGCATCCAAATGTGGATCAATAAAAGACCACAACTATCCCCCACAGTCTATGACAATCTGCAGAGCTTTATAGACTTTAAGGCAGATATGCACAATGTGTATATCAATGTGTGGAAGGATCTGGAGCAGAATTGGATGAAACTCCCTTTCATCGCGATTGATGACGCTGTTTTTGCTGTGCTCGACTCATGGCCACCCGAGTTGTGTGCCTCGGATCTGGTGGCATGCGACGAGACAATGATACAAAAAAAAGGATGCCACCAAGCTGCTGGCACAACAAAAGCACAACAAGCAGTTCATTGAGGAGGTAAGGGCTTCCTATGAGGCAGCAAAGGCTGCTATAGAGCAGACCAAGGCCAAAAAGCAGTAGCAGCACTGGCCACCTAGGCCACCATGACACAAGTGGAAACAAACCCGGACCTGACCATAGGATAGGGGATAGATGACACGGCAAAAGGCGCGGACCTAAGCATGACACCTGTACAACTGAAACGGCCATGAGGTTCAGAATGAACAAGGCCATGGAAGAAGACCAAGGCTTCCAAACTTGATGGTGAACCCATTGCACTAACGGAAGGTGACCTCTACGACATCAGTGACATAGTTCGCGAGGTCACCAGGGAAGTACTCTAGGAAAGAAATGACAGAGTAGCAGAATGTGTTGGGGGCCCTCATGGCACAACTGCAGGAACTTCAGGTGTGGGCCCCACAAGAGGGAATGGTAGCCACTTACAGTGATGTGGGTACATCGACAACAGAGCAGTTGTTGTGAGCCAAAATGGCTAGTACCATCATTTTGCTGGAAGGAGCATTGACAGTGAACAGCATGGAGGACAGAGCCGTGGTGGGCCGGATCAAGGTACTTGGCCTAAACTTGGTTGCCCTTCTGCAGGATATATTATACCAGCTGCAAGATGGAGCAACAGTGGAACTTTGTGCTAGGGAAGGACGCTCAGTTCAAATGCTCAGTGAACAACGAATCAACATCAAGTAGCTTAGCTTACAACGTGATGAAGCACTGGCACTGAATCAGTAGCTGGAGCAGATAGTAGAGGAAGCATGCCACCACACCCAAGAGCTAGAAATTGTGACAGACCTACCAATCAGAGTGTGAATTCACAAATTGGCCCCAGTTGATTCTGCGAGGCAAAGGAGGAAGCAACAAGGATCCAACAGGACCTCAACCTTCAAATTGATCAACTATGATTAAAGGCACAGTCATCCACGTCTTCGAAAGTTCGAGAAGAGCACGCTGGCACTATCCAAAAGGGGCTAGAGGAAATACGACAGGCAGTGCAAACTTGTACAACTATGTTGGAAGAATCCTTCGCGGTCCTCACTTCCTTACAGGAGGACTACACCATACAACACTTGGAAATAGAGGCACGGGAGCTTTAAATGCAATATGATAGTGTGCACGAGATGGCACAAACAATGGTCTTGATCCAGTGGCTCGCGAAGCTACAACAGGCGAAGGCATTGAAGGAACAAGTGGATGTTGCATGCCAAAAAGGGGTAGTACTTAAAGCATGTGTCCAGCCTTGGATTGATGAGGCCTTCCTCATCACTGCCGACATCGAAGGAAAACTCACACAAATGAAAGTGATGCATTCTTTAAGATAGGGATTTGCCCCAGACAATGAGCATTCAGCCGAGTGAGTAGAGCAGATCCAGCAGACAACAGAACGATGTGTTGGGGACCTTCGAGCAACACAGGCACAGTTGGATGGACTTCGCGCAAAGATTGCCACACCAGAAGAGTGCCTCGGGATGTGTCACGATGATTGTGTTGGGGGCCTGTTGGGCATGGGATCCCACAAAACATGTTTTTGGGGCTTAAAAGCCTGATTTTTGGTCAATGTAATGTAAAGACTCTGTGAAGCATGGATGTGGAGCATGAAAATCTAGGATGAGTCATAGGCTTTTCCGCCCTAAGAATTGTAAAATAATGTAAAGTTGTGTCAGCCTACCCATGGTCTTCGGACCATGGGATTGTATAAATAGAGCAAGGATCAAGTGTAAAGATAGTTTTTGGAGCAAGCAGTAAGTGATAGATTTGAAGGCATGGTTAGAGGATAGAAGTGGATCTGAAGTGTACTGGGTCGTAGTAGTAGGAAGAGGCTCTACAGCTGAGTGCGTAGAGGCTTGGTAGAGTCCGCAGCTGAGTGCACAGACCCCTACAACTGAGTGTGCAGGGCGGAGTCGGGTCTATAATTGAACTAACCTTGAAAAGGATTATTAATAAAGATAAGATGATTCGGAATATTGTGCATCTATGGTTTTGTTTATCTTTATGCATTTATATTGTCTTTTATTACGGGCACTTGCTTGAAAGTTGAATAAGTAATAAGAATATTGGGCCTGCACAAACTAAGTCAAAGCACTAATATAATATCACAATAAGGATCCAGATCAAGATAGTACTGTATTCATGACCTTACAGAGGTGCACATAGGCTACTGCGCGAAGCAGCACAAGCGCAAAGATTCAGATTGCAACCTCTAGAACCTTCATCAAGATATCCCTAGGGTGCAGAAACCTAGTTCGAGCACCCTCCTATACTACTTTGGGTGAGACCTTAGTCCAAGCTCTATGGACTGTTGCTGAAAGGGCCAGTAGTACCAGGATTTGCTGGGCTAAATCACTTCTGAACCTGGGTCAGGCCCCACGTAGCCAACATGAGGGACCACATGGTTGGCTCAGATGGCAGAGAAACGATACAATGAGCTCGCTGGTGGCTGTAAGGGGCTATTGACTGCCAGCCAAGTACCATCTTGGAGAAAAAAATTTCTCCTAGGGATATCACCCACAAAATCGTGGGTAACATTTAGCTCCAACTGGGACGTGATATCTCAAGGAAGTGGGCGAAGCCACTCAAACGGGAGGTCACAAGAATTCCAAAAATCTATTGGTTACCATAGACCTGTTATCTACACATATAATATATGAAGAACATGGGGAATCATGCTTTCACGACATCTCACGATCGCACATGCTTATTGTTTGGCCATAAAATCAACTTAAAATAATGGAAATTTAATCTAAGAGGATCTACTATGCCATGAGAAATATCATATGATGTTAGTTCTAATGAGAAAATGAGTAGGAAATGCATCCTATCCTAACATGCATGTAGTAAGGCTAATACTATCTGTAATCATAAATCCAGTGCAACCAACATATCACCAATTCAATATAAATATGCCTTCCTATATGATTAATCATGCACAAATCCCAAAGCAAATTCAAACCCAAACACATGGAGGATGTTGTGGATGGGAGGTGGGAAAATATGATGTCCATGCATGGTTGATTAAGTGAGAAGAGGTAAGAAAAGGATGTAAAATAGTCCTTGAGATCTTCTCTTGTAACCAAAATATAGAGATGTCAACAATCAAGCTCATAAAATGTTGATGGATGGAAACCTCTAGCATAGTAGTTCCACTGTTGTCCTTATTATTTGTTTCATGGCTCATGGATTTCATTGGGTTATGATTAGTAGGAAAGAGAGGCCGAAGAGACATAAAAAAATAAGTAGGTTGCATATGATGATTACACTGGAGAGGGGAGACTATGGAGTGATCAAAACCCTGAGGGTGTGTCGAAGGAGGAAAAGTATAATCAATGAAGGGCTTCTCCTTGACACTATACTTGGGAGGGGGGGAAGGGATCATAGTTACTTGAGATCATATGACTAGGGGTGAGGTAATCACTTAATGGAGACTCAAGAAGGTGACCAATAGAAAAAGGGAGAAATAAATATTGTATTCAACAGGTTGTGCTTTCCCAAAATCATAATCTAAAGGATCAAATGATTTGAACATAAAATCACACTCAGGAGAAGTGGGAGCCTTATCAATTTCCTTAGTATCAAATATTGGGTCTCTCCTAAGAGGAAAATTGATCACTTCCAACTTCCCCTCTTTATGCAAAGGAAAATGATTATTCTCCTTCCCAAGGCTATCAATGGGTATGTCATCATAAATAGTACTTAAGGGGAAGGGAAGACCAACCTCATCCTCATCCTCCTTGTCATTGTCATAAATGGGAGCACAATCAAATTGAGGACCCAAAATTTCCCATTTCTCCTTTTCAATGTGGAAATAATCTTCAATGTCATATTCTAATGGGCTAATGGGATTATCTCTATCAAGGTTTGCAAAAGAGGATTTATCAGGAGTAATATCCTCGAGAAAGGTAAGGTTGATCTCAATTTTACTTTTCATAAATTCATCCTTCCCAACACATTTGTCCTTAAAATCATCATTTTCATCATTTGGAAGGATGGAATCCTCGCATGGTAGCTCCCACAATTGGGATAGTACGCGAGGACCAGGATGAAGGAATTATGCAGCCACGCGAAGACTAACATCTGCAGATTCAGAAAGCCATTCGGCGGGGGAACCTTAAGCTTCATGAACTCAAATATTGGGTACAACTGAGGAAGAAAAGCGTGTTAATGGATACAAAGATCAATGAACTAGAGAACGAAATCATGCAAGCCTGCCACGTCGATAAACTAAGAATGATAGGACAAAATATGTGTAGCAATACTACTGCATTAGAATATTTTTGCGGAGAATTTGTGGCTCTGCTACCATGGTCGCAACCATACCTTACCAGACAAAGTAACCAGCAGAGCACACCACATCAGGAAGAACACATGACGCCTGTCGCAAGGGTAATTGAGGAGTGCCAGTGGACTAGGCTAGAGAGTGAATTGAAGCCTTGCACAGGTGGTGCAACCACCTAACTATCCATAGGGAGGACAATCTCAGTGCTCCAAGCAGTTGAAAGAGAGCCTGGGACTATAAAAGAGTCTGTATGGGAGTTGTGCGACAAGGAGGTTGCACGCAGGATCAGTATGTCACAGGGGTCACACCTGCGCATAGGGGGTTTCACTTCCACAGGGATAGGCTGGGAAGTGACCATTGGTGTTACTATTCATGACAAGATGTCCAATTTAAGGCAACGAGGAGTGAGTGATGGGAAATTAAGACACGAAGTCAGAACTAGATTTGGGACAATCTGCCACTGATCTCGCATTAATGAACCAAATGACGGAGGAATGGTTGAATTTGAATTCCAAAAGGCCTATAAATCATAGGTGGTTATCCAATGAATGACCCTTGGTGTTTTGAGAATTCAGTTGTTGTGCTATCAATTGGGTATGGACCTTATGAATTTAGAGGCTTTGAGAGCAAGTTCAGTGTTTGAGACATTGCCGAAGGAGATGCAAGACTTCCTGAACAGAATGATGTCGAAAATCAAGGGAGCCACGTAGAGACCTACACCACTGGTGGGGGATGCACTGTAAATTCCAAAATAGCCCCAAACGTCGAGGCCCAAAAAGGATCCACAGGTAGCAAGACCAGTCCGTATGTGTTCGTGAAATTCGCAGTTTGGTAAACTGTCTATGGAAGACACAGGAAAGACTGTTAATCTTGAGATAGATGATGAAGAGGAGGATCTCCAGGTGTTCGTAGAAGAGATCGAGGCAAATGAAGAAATGGAGGAAGACATTCATCCAATGTGCATTGCAGAAAAACTGCCCAAGTATGTCCCTCCACGGAAAGGGAGAGTAAAATTACCCAAAGATTTGGATGTTGTTAAGAGCGCACTCCAAACCCTGCTCCTCCCAGATGGAATTCTGTTTGAAGGATCAGTTTTGGGCCGTGTGCCCACGATCAAATTTGAAGAATGGGACCTCATAGACAGCGAAAAGTTCCCACATTTGGAGACTAGCCAATTCATGAAACAGAGAAAGGAGGTGTCAGTTCCAATGCTAGAGCCACGAAAATGGATGCACGGTGTGGAGGAGGCCGGGCTAGTCCACCTACTATGGATTCCACACTTTCACCAGGCACCAATCACGATCTTTGTCATCAAAAAACTACTTTTCTTGGTGCACGATGGGTACTTGTGGCTGGAGGAGCCTATTCCTATCATGGCAGAGCTTATTCATAGGATTCCTCGGCTTCCCTGTACGGGAAGGGAACCTACGGAGGTAGCTAGAAAAAGAGGAGATTTGGTGCTCACAGAGGCCTTGAAGAAGAAATACAAGTTGGAAAAGATGTAGAGAGGCTACGTAATTAATAGCGTTCAAGACAAAGGGGTGCGCGTAGCCACCAAGTTGTTGGCTGGGAAGGTGATGAGAAAATGCTGCAGCAACGAGGTACCAAGGATGGTCATCGTGCTAGCCGAACAATACGCGGAGGGGGTCCAATTCAACTGGGTCGAATTCCTTTGTGAGGAATTCCTAACCAATTGCAAAGAAGCTCAAGAGTAGGGCAAGACCTTCCATTACGCATGGTTATTCTTGTTTATCTTATTGGTGATAGGGGAATTGCCTGAGGATAGTCAGTTCCCTCCCCTTGAGTAGGCTTTCCAGAGGCAACAAAATACACGTCATTCTGGGCAACAAAGGACACCACAAGGATCTGCGTGACCAATATTTTCTAGGTGCTCATGGAAGCGAGCGTCCGAATGTGGATCAACAAAAGACCACGACTATCCCCCATAGTCTATGACAATCTGCGGAGCTTTGCAGACTTTAAGGCATATATGCACAATGTGTATATCAATGCGTGAAAGGATCCAGAGCAGAATTGGATGAAACTCCCTTTCATCGCGATTGATGGCACTGTTTTCCCTATGCTCGACTCATGGCCACCCGAGTGGTGTGCCTCAGATCCATTGGTGCATGATGGGACAATGATACAAAAACAAAAGGATGCCACCAAGCTGCTAGCGCAACAGAAGCACAACGAGTAGTTCACCGAGGAGGTAAGGGCTTCCTGTGAGGCAGCAAAGGCCACTGTAGAGCAGATCAAGGCCAAAAAGCAATAGTAGCACTGGCTAGCTACGTTTCCATGACATAAGAGGAAAGAGGCCCAGACCTGACCATAGGATAGGGGATAGATGACATGGCAGAAGCCGCTGACCTAAGCACGACACCTGCACAACTGAAACAGCCACGTGGTTTAGAATGAACAAGGCCATGTAAGAAGGCCAAGGCTTCCAAACTGGATGGTGAACCCATTACACTAACAGAAGGTGACCTATACGACATCGGCGACATAGTTCGCGAGGTCACAAAGGAAGTGCTCCAAGAAGCAATGACAGAGTAGCAGAATGTGTTGGGGGCCCTCATGGTGCAACTGCAGGAACTTCAGGCACGAGACCCACAAGAGGGAATGGTAGCCACTTACACTGACATGGGTATATTAGCAACAAAGCAGTTGTTGCGAGCCAAAATGGCTAGCACCATCATTCTACCGGAAGGATCACTAACAATGAACATCATGGAGGATAGAGCCGCGGTGGGCCGGATCAAGGTACTTGGCCTAAAATTGGCTGCCCTTCTATAGGATATATTATACCAGATGCAGGATGGAGTGACAACAGAACTCTGTGCTAGGGCAGGACACGCAGTTCAAATTCTCAGTGAACAACGAATCAACATCGAGCAGCTTAGCTTACAATGTGATGAAGCACTAGCGCAGAATTAGTAGCTGGAGCAGATAGTAGAGGAAGCATGCCGCCGCGCCCAAGAGCTAGAAATTGCGACAGACCTACCAATCAAAGTGTGAATTCACAAATTGGCCAGTTGATTCCACGAGGCAAAGGAGGAAGAAACGAGGATCCAGCGGGACCTCAACCTTCAGATTGTTGAACTACGATTAAAGGCGCAGTCATCCACGCCTTCGAAAGTTTGGGAAGAGCACGCTGGCACTATACAAAAGGGGCTAGAGGAAATATGAAAGGCAGTGTAGACCTGTACAACTATGTTGGAAGAATCCTTCGTGGTCCTCACTTCCTTATAGGAGGACTACACCATATAATGCTTGGAAATAGAGGCATGGTAGCTTTAAATGCAATATGATAGTGTGCGCGGGATGGCGTAGACAATGGTCCTGACCAAGTGGCTCGTGAAGCTACAGCAAACGAAGGCATTGAAGGAACAAGTGGATGTCGCGTGCCAAAAAGGGGCAGTACTTAAAGCACATTTCCAGCCTTGGATTGATGAGGCCTTCCTCATCACTTCTGACATCGAAGGAAAACTTGCACAGATGAAAGTGATGCATGCTTTAAGACAGGGATTTGCCCCAGACAAGCATTCAGCCAAGCGAGTAGAGCAGATCCGACAGACAGTAGAATGATGCGCTAGGGACCTTCGTGCAACACAGGCACAGTTGGATGGACTTCGTGCAAAGATTGCCACACCAGCAGAGTGCCTCGGGACGCGTCACGATGATTGTGTTGGGGGCCTGTTGGGCATGGGATCCCCCAAAACATGTTTTTGGGGCTTAAAAGCCTGAGTTTTGGTCAATGTAATGTAAAGACTCTGTGAAGTATGGATGCAGAGCACAAAGTCTAGGATGAGTCATAGGCTTTTTTGCCCTAAGAATTGTAAAATAATATAAAGTTATGTCAGCCTACCCATGGTCTGCGGACCATGGGATTGTATAAATAGAGCAAGGCTCTAAGTGTAAAGATAGTTTTTGGAGCAAGCAGTAAGTGATTGATTCGAAGGCATGGTTAGAGGTTAGAAGTGGATCTGAAGTGTATTGGGTCGTAGTAGTAGGAAGAGGCTCTACATCTGAGTGCGTAGAGGCCTAGTAGAGTCCGCAACTGAGTGCGCGGACCCCTACAATTGAGTGCGCAGGGCGGAGATGTGTATGTAATTGAACTAGCCTTGAAAAGGATTATTAATAAAGATAAGTTTGATTCGGAACATTGTGCATCTATGGTTCTATTTATCTTTGTGCATTTATATTGTTCTTGATTACGCGCACTTGCTTGAAAGTTGAATAAGTAATAAGAATATTGGGCCCACACAAACTAAGTCAAAGCACTAATATAATATCGCAGTAAGGATCAAGATCAAGATAGTACTGTATTCATGCCCTTACGGAGGTGCACATAGGCTGTTGCGCGAAGTAGCACAAGCGCACAGGTTTGGACCGCGAACCTCCAGAACCTTCATCAAGACATCCCTAGGTGCGGAAACCTAGTTCTAGCACCCTCCTATACTACTTTGGGTGAGACCTTAGTCCAAGCTCCATGGACTGTTGCTGGAAGGGCCAATAGTACTGGGATTTGCTTGGCTAAATCACTTCTGAACTTGGGTCAGGCCCCACGTAGCCAAACATGGTTGGCTCAGATGGTAGAGAAATGATACAATGAGCTCGTTGGTGGCTATAAGGGGCTATTGGCTGCCAGCTAAGTACCATATTGGAGAAAAAAAATTCTCCTAGGGATATCACCCACAAAATGGTGGATAACATTTAGCTCCAACTGGGACGTGATATCTCAAATAAGTGGGCGAAGCCACTCGAACGGGAGGTCACGAGAACTCCAACAATCTATTGGTTACCATAGACCTGTTATCTGCACATATAATATATGAAGAACATGGGGAATCATGCTTTCATGACATCTCACAATCGCACATGCTTATTGTTAGGCCGTAAAATCAACTTAAAATAGTGCAAATTTAATCTAAGAGGATCAACTATACCATGATAAATATCATATGATGTTAGTTCTAATGAGAAAGTGAGCAGGAAATGCATCCTATCCTAACATGCATGTAGTAAGGCTAATATTAACTGTAATGATAAATCCAGTGCAACCAACATATCACCAATTCAATATAAATATGCCTTCCTATATGATTAATCATGCACAAATCCCAAAGCAAATTTAAACCCAAACACATGGAGGATGCTATGGATGGGAGGTGGGAAAATATGATGTCCACACATGGTTGATTAAGTGAGAAGAGGCAAGAAAAGGATGTAAACTAGTCCTTGAGATCTTCTCTTGCAACCAAAATATAGAGATGTCAACAATCAAGCTCATAAAATGTTGATGGATGGAAACCTCTAGCATAGTAGTTCCACCATTGTCCTTATTATTTGTTTCATGGCTTATGGCTTTCTTTGGGTTATGATTAGTAGGAAAGAGAGGCTGATGAGACAGAAAAAAATAAGTAGGTTGCATATGATGATTACACTGGAGAGGGGAGACTATGGAGTGATCAGAACCCTGAGGGTGTGTCGAAGGAGGAAAAGTATAATCAATGAAGGGCTTCTCCTTGACACTATACTTGGGAGGGGGGGAAGGGCTCATAGTTACTTGAGATCATATGACCAGGGGTGAGGTAATCATTTAATGGAGACTCAAGAAGGTGACCAATAGAAAAAGGGAGAAATAAATATTGTATTCAACGGGTTGTGCTTTCCCAAAATCATACTCTAAAGGATCAAGTGATTTGAACATAAAATCACACTCAGGAGAAGTGAGAGCCTTATCAATTTCCTTAGTATCAAATATTGGGTCTCTCCTAAGAGGAAAATTGATCACTTCCAACTTCCCCTCTTTATGCAAAGGAAAATGATTATTCTCCTTCCCAAGGCTATCAATGGGTATGTCATCATAAATAGTACTTAAGGGGAAGGGAAGACCAATCTCATCCTCATCCTCCTTGTCATTGTCATAAATGGGAGCACAATCAAATTGAGGACCCAAAATTTCCCATTTCTCCTTTTCAATGTGGAAATAATCTTCAATGTCATATTCTAATGGGCTAATGGGATTATCTCTATCAAGGTTTGCAAAAGAGGATTTATCAAGAGTAATATCCTCAAGAAAGGTAAGGTTGATCTCAATTTTACTTATCATAAATTCATCCTTACCAACACATGTGTCCTTAAAAGCATCATTTTCATCATGTCAACCCAAGGAGGAATTGTCTTCTCTCTCATTACCTAGATTCTAAATGTCTTGATGATGCTTGATGAAGGTTTCCTCTTGAATGCTTAATACCGGGTGTACTTGAAAATGTCCAAGAAAGCCATCAATGAACTCTTCAATAGATGAGATGCTCCTAGGTTCATGATCACACAGCTGTGAGTTATGATCATTGAGACATCCCATTAACAATAACATAAGGACATCTTGGTGGACAACCTTATCTCTTTAAGAATGTGCATTAAATCTTTCTACATGGTTAATTGCAGAGAGTGGATCACCATCAAACATGGGCACCCCACGCACCATCCTTCCCGTGACATGATTAGGATGCCCATGGATGCTAGCAATGTCCAAAGAAATTTATAAAAGAATGAAAACCTATTTGAGGTATACATGAAAAAAATGTTGGAGTCACCAGGGTGAAATTAAATATGCCTAAAAAAATGATTGCTTCACCCTACAAGAATTGACCTTAAAGTTCAATTAAGAAATAGGGCTTCATTTTTCCAATGGAATCAGTAATAATGATATGTCAATATGTTGTATGGGGAAAAAAAATGTTTCATGTGCTCGATAATGGTGCCAAAATGTTACCACTCAAACTAGCAGGGGATCTAACGGGGATCCCTAGAGGGAAAAGGCTAGACCAATGGAAACAAATGGAGACTGAAACTATTATCACCTCAGCGAAGGCTCCCTTCTATTTACAGATTTTCATCGATGGGAGGAGACCCGATATATTATGGAGTCACTGAGAAAGGATAAGTAAATGAATGGATGTGGAGTGACCCAAATAATCACCGTCTCGGAAGAGTTTGAAAGATGGAGCTTACTTACTTTCTAATAAAGTTGCAATGTCTTCTAGGAAAAGGAAGGAAGGATTTGAGGGTTAGGTTTATGGGATATGACTTGTGAAAGAATTTCCCAATCCCTAAAATCCTTATTGAAATTGGTATCCTAGATGGTCCTTGAAGAATTGCCTTTTTAAGGAACATGACCACATAGTTCCAAGTAGACCCAGTCTAGGGTAGGAGGAAAGAGTTTGGAAACCAATGATGTTCTTACCCTAGACAAGGTCAAGGAAAGGATCAAAGAAATAATTTTCACTTAAAGGTATTGAATTGATCCTATCAAGCACTAGCCTTGGGGATACTAGGGAAATGTTTGATCTCGAAGCTAGGGCTTGGATTTTCTCACAACTCCACCATTGGAATGGCTTCAAATTTGGAGGAGGCCTTGAGGATATACCAATGCAGGAGAGGCTAGGAGATCAAACTTTTTGGAGGGATAGTTTGTTGGGAAAATGATGCCTTAGGTGGCTCAAATTAGATATACCTAGGAAAAGGTGAAAAAGGTATGATTTTAGGTGACCACCTCTTGCTATATTAGTGCCTTATTCTTAGGATAATGGATTCCATTATGAATATGAGTGAGGAAATTTTATTCCCATTCAAGTATGCCTCAAGGCTACTTCACTAGCCTTTAGGTAAAAGAGAAGAAATCTTGCAGCTTTTATACTTTTATGTGCAAAAGGTGATGGCTTGTCAAGATTAATTCAATGATAGAGTTAACCCTACGATATTTCATTCACATTACACAACCCATACATTAAGATATGATATATAGAGACAAAATTCCACTATCTAAGCAGTAAATGCATGCTACAATTAGCCCAAAAAATAACTAAAATCCCAATACAATGTATATAACAAAGTAAAACAATAATAACATTAAAAACATGTACTTACATGTAATAGAGTACATCTAAAAATCAACATTTTGAAAATAGAGAACCTCCAAGACAAGATAAACCAAATTCACACATCAAAATTCATCCATAAAGCTCGAATTAATCTCCAATAAAAAGTGCAAAATTCTCAAGAGAGAGAAAAGATCCAATCCAAAGTGATAATGACAAAATTAACTAATCTCACTTGTATTTATACACTAATCAAGACTTCAAATTAATCTTCTTTTCCTACGGAGCCCCAAAAATAAAATATTATGCTAATAATCTAACTTTTGGTGACAAGCCCACGAAACTAGCTCACAAATGAAAGAATAAGCCTCTTAAGAGGTCAAATGATGAATAATATATGCCATAGGGCTCTCCAAGAGGCCTGATGAGGTCCATAGGTGCCATAATGAATAATAGGACCCTCAAAAGTGATGGAAAATGGGTTGGCCCCCTGTTCTCTAAACAATAAATCTATGGTGGTCCCAGTGGGTGTGGGGGCACAATAATAGCCTCATGGGTCTCCAAATGAGTCGAAGATTCCTATAGATAATTTTCAAGGGCTCCGATTATGGTGTAGTTGATTCCACATCATCATACAATTCCTGGATCAGCTACCAAGTGTATGGTACATCTGGGGTCAACCCAGCAAAGGTGAACTAGGTGCATCTTCCTTAATCAATAGGTGAGTATCGAGTAATCTATGAACATCCTCAGGGATCCATGGAGTACTTTATACTATTGTGGAGGCCCATGGCTCTCAACACACACCCTAGATGTGACAGTGTATCCCTCTAGAGGATTAAGACCCCGTATAGGGAGACCAAACCCAAGATGGAGACCATTTGCAATCCTGCTTAAGATCCAATATGTCCCCTAACCTTCCAATACAATAAGTCATTAGAGAAATCTAGTAAATGAGCTTACCAACCATGGACCATAGGTGGGGAATTCATAATGGAATGCCCTTACATAATGGGCTTCGAGACGTGCCAATGTCTCCTAAACACCAAATGGGGTTAACTAGGTATCCCATTAGGTGGTTTCTACTTCTAAATGGGATAATATGCTCAAGGTACGTCCTTCAAAGGTGGAGGCATGTGACGAATGGGTGAATGAAGTAGGGGATGAGAAGGGGAAGATCTAGGCCACATGTTGGGTTACAAGGGTAACTAATACAAGGGAAGCCCACACTTGGTTTTATAATGTATATGAGGGAGAAATCATGGTACATGAGTTGCCCTAGCCTTGATTTTTCCACTCTTGTTTATATTCCTTTCGCCTTTTTATGATTTTATTTGATTGACTGCTCGGGGATCAAGGGGTAAGAGCATGATGTATTAGATATAGTAGTGAATACCCCCTTTTAAGGTAGGGTGGTTCATTTCCCACCAGTTTTTGGGAAAATCATGGGTTCCTATATGATAAAGGAGGCTCATAGAACCTATAGGAACTAGGGTGATGGCCATGATGATGGGGTAGAACTCATGTATTAGCTTTTTCACACTCACTAAATGTGTTTGTCCTGACCATATTTTGCATTTTGTGATAGATTTTTTTGTTGAATGTGGAAAAATATTATTTTATCTTTCTTTTTAGTTGCATCAACCTTCATGGCATCATTCCAAGCATGACCCAAGACGTGGGCAAGGGGAAGGGGTGAGTTAATCCTATGTGGACCCAGTAAAGGAATGTGGACCCATGTGGGAGAAATGATGAATGGGGTGGTAATAAGTGGAAAGAGGGTAATATAAGTGGATAAGGGAATGAGACCACACAACTAAAATTTGGGTTTCCTGTGAAATGTCATCCTTAAATCCAAATGGTCAGTAAAATATATCTCACAAGACCAGAATCCAAGGTTAATATCCTGAAGGGGTATAGGGGATAGGAGCACAAACCTATCCAATTCTTTCCATCGAATTCCCCCATTAATCCATGCCCAGAAGTGTCCATGATAAGAAAAAAACAATACTCAATTACTAAATGAAAAGGAATACCTTTAGGTTCAGGAGGCCCACCTTCAAACATATGATCATTTCAGATGGGTGAGGGACCACATGGCTAGGTCAGGTGGCAAAGAAATGGCACAATCATCTCGCTAGTGGTTGTAAGGTGTTGCTAGTTGCTAGTTGAGGACCATCTTGGAGGAAAAAAATTCTCCTAGGGATATCACCCACAAAAGGGTGGGTAACAGGCCTCATCAACAAAATTTTTAAGCACTGATAAGTTCACTCAATGTAGAGAAACAATGGACATTGTTGCCTTGGATTGTTGATCATATACTCATGTGATCCCATGGATGAAAAGAGAACAACAAGTGGTGTTGGGTATGTGTTATATTCTTTGCATGAATACCCCCATGAACTATATGTTGTGCCAAGTGCAACAAGTGCATGCATGGGGGTTTAGGGAAACACCCTCGATTTTTTTTGGCAAGTTTTTTACATCCAATTTTGGTGGTTTTTGGTCCACGATTTTTTACTTTAGCAATTTTGTGGCACATAATGGTTTGCCCATGATTTCGTAATTCTTGCTAAGGATCTATAGATGTATTTTAAATGTCCTTTGGGTTTTCCTGGTTTTGATTTCTAGGGTATAATCTCTGTGTTAATGTGTGTGTGCACCATTGCATATTTTCAATTACTAAGAATTTGTTTGTATTAATTAACTATATAGGGTTAAAGTTTACATGTTTTTGTAGTCATTGATATAAGTTTTGTGTAAGGTATTAAAGTTGTCTTATGTTGGAAGGATATGTGGTTCTTAATCTATGAATATAGTGAAAGACTATTTTGGTCATATTTGTGCGCTTTTAGTATATTTGTATGATTTATGCATTACTATAATGATTGTGCATGCTTTCAATTTTTTATATTTTATGAATGTGATTAAAGAAAAATTAATGGACTACACATCCCCACTATATATTTAGACTCTACACATTATTAACATGATAACTATCATACATGCCTTGGGTGAGACCTACATCTTTTGAAGGTTGAATAATTTGACATACTATGTTGCATTCATATTATGTTGGTCATCTTCTATGAACCTAGGTTTGTCATACAAATGACAAGTCTCCCCCCTTTCTCATTTCTTCACAGTTTACTCTCTCCTAGGGTTTCTTATTTTTTCCCAAAACTTGAGTGAAAACGCCACTCTCTCCTTCTTCCTTGCAATGGCATGGTGCCTCATTCTAACTATCACAAAAAAAAATGAATCTACAATGGGTGTAACTCATGATTTCTTAAAATAATAAAAATCATCAATCCATTAATCAAACCAAAAGAAATTACTGACCACTCCTAGCCTTTCTTCATCTTGAAGGAAAACTTCCAAGTTTCTTCTTATTTGATCCATACTTGATGATATCTATTGACCAAACAAGTCATTTATCCTATGAAAAGGATATTAATCTTCGAGACTGTTCTTATTCAAATGTTTGTAGTCAATGAACATTCTCCAAGTCGCATCATTATTTGGGATTAAAACAACAAGGGGACCTCATTGTGATATACTTTCTCTTATGATTTCTTACTCCAACAAATATTTCAATTACTTATTCATCTCATATAATTATAATATGCATTGTCTCTATAGTCTTAAATTTTATAAAAAGAATTTGGCAATGGTTATATCATGTTTCCATTCCCCTATTTGGCGGAAAACCTTTTGAATCCTTGAGCACTTCTCTATGCACTTGTAAAATTCCACTTGACACTTCTATTCTTTCAGCCATCCTTCAAGGATTCCTTCCCACCCATTGATTTGGTGTCTTCTATTGATTTGTTTAGCTTGGGAGGTACTCCAAGCCCTATTATTCAAGGGTTGGAGGTCAAAGTGAGACAAGGAGGCTTGTGGGCTTAGAACCCAAGCCTGGGGCTTTTCACCCATAGATGCTTGTGCCAAAATTGTGATGAATTTTTGACGTATGATGGATGAGGATGATAGCTCTTGGTGAGACAATTCTAACGCAACGAGAATCATCCGATTCTGAGTTGTTGTTAAGGAGTTATGAATTTTTGAAGGTTATGTTGGGCTTTCCTGTTGATGGTCTAGGTTGGCCTAAGGTTAGGAAGACCTAATGATAGTTGTTCAAGCCCCTAGAACATTAAGTTTTGGATCCCCTCTCTTTAGTATAAATAGAAGGTGAATATGAGAGCATTAGAGCATCCATTTGTGCAACACATTCCCAAAAGGAAGACTTGTTGGAGGAGGATTATCTTTGTGCCCTAGCCAGAACAAGAGGAGGTTATGTTTTAAGGGTTTATGTAGGTGACCAAGGGCTAGTTGGAGACCAAGTCTTGATGGAGGAAGGACCAAGGCCCTGTGCTTGAAGTCCGCACCAAAATAATGGACTCCGAGGTGATTTGAGGACTATTTTAGGGCTAGTTTTGGAGACCAAGATTGTAGGAAGGGAGTCGAGAGAAGAGGTAAGGTTTGTAGGATATTTAAGGGTTGTTTTGAGGGATGGAACCTCTATCTCAATAGGTCATGGAAGGAGGATAGACCTATAGTAAGGTTGCAAACCCTTATCTATGTAGAAAGGCTAAGCATAGGGATGTTGTGGGGTTAATTGCAGCCTTATCTAGCAGCGTACATGCAGAGAGACTAACAAGTATGTTTGGTGGTCTTGTATGGGGTTAAATCTATGTTTGGAGGGTTCTTTGTGCTACAATAAGACTGAGTGCTAGGTCACAGGCCAAAACATCTGAGTGAGGGCAAGTGTGGAGCTAGTTGATGGCTGTTCTGTGCTCTATTCTTTCAGCAAGGTGGAGGAAACCTATACTAGGAGAGGCCACAACCATTTAAGGGTTGTTTGGTGACTATTATAAGGGTTGTTCCAGCTTGTGGGTTCCCTAACTATTCACTAACATAAGGCAATTTGTTGCAGTAGTACCAACTGATTTGGAGCAGCGTTAGAGGTGTTTTGGGTCAAGGCTATTGACCAAATTTGGATCAGATTCAGAGAAGCCTATGGAAGCCACATGTTGGGTTAACATGGAGTGTTGAATACCCCAATTAGGAGAATATATCATGGTGGATGGATGCCCTAGGTAAGGACATGTTGATTGAATCCTAGGTTTGTGCAATAGCTCCTCTATTGCAGAAGCAAAGGGAAGTTGATGAGAAGTTTGTGGGAAACCACGTGCAAGGGTCTCCTAGGTGTGGGGATGCCCTAACTAGGTGCAAATTCTACAACATGGACTTGGTCACTCATGGTTTGTTGGAGGATAGTGTGAGAGTGGACTAAGTATGAATGTGATTGGACACTTATGGTGTGCTAGAGGATAGTGAGATAGTGTCCAAGTTGGAACCTGATGAGCAACACCTTGATGGACAAAGGTAGTTGCGAGAGAGGAAATTGTTGAGCTCAAGGGTCTGATCAACTAGGAGAAGTTTGTGGAGCTCGAGACTTGTGTGTGGAGAAGGATATCTACAACATATGATGGGTAGTCCTCCTAACCCATGTTCATTGTGGGAGATGGAAATATTTGTTAGGTAAACTTGACTCAGGATAGAGTCAAAGTTGACCAGGTTAAACAGTGATGGTTTTGGGGCACATGGTATTGTGCACCCATAGTATTATGCCCGTGGTATTATATGTAATGGAGCTTATAAGAGGCTGGAAGGAATTCATTGTAATGCAAGACCTGGAGGTGAGTGGTGAATGCTCACTTGGTTAGATTGGCCAAGGTTTTGGCCAATGCTAATAAGATCTTATTAGGTTGGGTTTTTCCCCGGATTTGGTCCCAGATAAACATTTGTGTTTATGTGTTTATGGTTGTTGCTAGTTATTTTTATATTTATTCCTATCAGTAATTATTTATGTTATGTATTAAATTTCTAACAACTGGTATCAGAGCCAGATATTGGCTTCAAAGAGATTCTTTGATGCCAGGGGTTTATAGTGCCTGATGAGATCAATGCAGCCTTTTTACAAGATCTAGGTCTGAAAATAATGGTAGAACAATTGTACGTGGAAGAACCTCGAGGAGATTGTGTGGAAGATAGTGTCATAACTGCGAGGGATCGCAGTGCATTTGTGATATTTACTGGTTTGGAACATGCTGACGAATTGTCGGGATTCAAGCGGCTATTTAAAGAAGGTCAGCAGAAGAAAATTGTTCATGCGGCTTAGAAAATTAGGTCAGTAGAAGAAAATTGTACATGCAGCTTCGAAAATTGTTCGTTTTCTGCCACGTGAAGCCACTGGTGCTGGAATCTATGAGGTTCTCATCAGGCTCGCAGTTGGAGCAGTTTGATATAAGTTTTTGAGCAAATCAAATTGAGAGAGGATGGATCAGAATCACATCAGTAATAAACAAAAAAAATATTTTAATGAAGTCAAAATTATTGCATGTAAATGGGCATACTACTGTAAGACCTGGTAAGGCACGTGTACCCCTCAGTGATCACCAATAAAGTCAGGGTTAGACCTAGGTGATAGGGGGGATGTTGGGTTAACAATACCCCAGGTAAAAACTCTGAAGGGGGTAAGAGCTAGAGTGAGCGGGATTGTCTCACTTAGCAGGTTTGGCTGGAGTTAGTCAAGGAACCCCAAGTCAAGTTTAAGGGGGGAATTGTTAGGTAAACTTGACTCAGGATAGAGTCAAAGTTGACCAGGTTAAACAATGATGGTTTTGGGGCACATGGTATTGTGCACCCATAGTATTATACCCATGGTATTATATGTAATGGAGCTTATAAAAGGCTGGAAGGACTTCATTGTAATACAAGACCTAGAGGTGAGCGGTGAATGCTCACTTGGTCATATTGGCTAGGGTTTTGGCCAATGCTAATAAGAAATTATTAGGTTGGGTTTTTCCTCGGATTTGGGGTTTTCCCAGATAAACATTTGTGTTTATGTGTTTATGGTTGTTTCTGGTTATTTTTATATTTATTCCTCTCAGTAATTATTTATGTTATGTAGTAAATTTCTAACAATATTGCAATGATATGTAGCAACCATCTGTTCCCTATGTTGGTCTTCATTGGAATAGCACATGAAGACCATAGTGGGATAAAGTCCCTGAGTAGCTGAGGAGCAGTAGTGGGTAGATCGAGATTTTTTCACAAGTGGAGCTATGAAAAACTCGATAAGAGTCTCGATGTGTTGATGCATTGATGGATGAATGATCAACTAGAGAGTAGGTTGGGTAGTTGAGGATCAATGGCCAAATGGACTTGGAGCATTGATACAGGAAGGAGTGCAAATCGAGAGCTGCAAGACCAGGTAGGTACATGGTACAATTGAAAGGAGCTGAGAGAGCATGTGGCAACCATATGGTCATAATATGTTGTTGAGGGAATATTGGTTGTTGATATATTGACACCAAGCCCTAGTTTTGTATCTTGTACTAGTGGATGTATGAGTGCCATTATCCCTAGTACGGAAGCCCTATACTATTGTATTATATGTTTTTTAATATAAAGAAGTTGGGTCAAAAATTGTAAAAAATTGTCTATATTCTATGCATATGAGATTTACTATTGTTTATATTCTACTGTGCAAAATAGTATCGTTGATATTCTTGGTTTGGTAGCGTGAGATATTTTAAGATTCTATCCTAGAACTAAGGTTGTGGAAATTCAACATGGTATCAAAGCATATCTGAGCTACTTTGAGGGACAATGAATCAGAATGTGCACAACGAAGCAACTCATAGGGAGTTTTGGTTGTCTGGATCATGGAGGATAGGGTTCAACTAAAGACATGGAGATGTGGTCTCGATAGATTACATGATGAGATGGGTTGGGAGTTTTGGTTGATCGGTGGTGAACCTGGTGCACTTTAGTATGTTGTTTGGTGGTTTCTAAATCGTGGACTTCCTATGTCTTGTCATGGATGGTTGGGACAACTTGAGGGTTTATTTGGCATAGACGAGATTAGGTTGATTGAGATGGATTTATGTTATGGACTACATGTTGGCAGGCTAGAGTATTCATTGGATCATCATGTTGCATATCCAAGATTGGTGGGATTTGCATGAGTAGTATTTGATCTAGGAAGATGAGTCCTTGCAAGACTGAGCCAATGGAGATCATGTAGGTTTAGAGGGAGTCTAGCCTAAGAGGGATCAACCCTATGGAAGTTAGGGATCTTCAAGTTCATATGTGATGAGGCAGAGGCACTACTGAGATTGCCAGGTTCATTCTACAAGGTATGCTACAGTGATGGATGCCAGATGGGATAGTGTCACGAAATGATGATGGTCACTTCCTAGTCTTGGAAGTACCTCCCTCGCTAAGAGGGAGTGTTGATTTTTTGTAGCTTGGGAGGTACTCTAAGCCCTAGTGTTCGAGGGTTGGAGGTCAAATCACCACAAGTAGGCTTGTGGACTTAGATCCCATGCATGTGGTTTTTCACCCATAGATGTTTGGACCAAAATCATGATGTGTTTTCAATATATCATGGATGAGGATGATAGCTCTCAGTGAGATGATTCTAACGCAATGAGAATCATCCAATTCTGAGTTTTCATTAAGGAGTTATGAATTTTTGAAGGTTATGTTAGGCTTTGTTGTTGATGGTTTAGGTCAGCCTAAGGTTAGGAAGATCTAATGGCAACCATTCAAGCCCCTAGAACATGACATTTTGGATCCCCTCTCTTTAGTATAAATAAAAGGTGAATATGGGATCATTAGATCATCCACTTGTGCAACACATTCTCAAAAGGAAGACTTTTTGGATGAGGATTATATCAGTGCCCTAGCCGTAGTAAGAGATGGTTCTATTTTAGGGGTTTATGCAGGTGACCAAGGGTTGGTTAAATACTAAGTATTGCTGGAGGAAGGGCCGACGATGTGTGCTTGAAGGGCACACCAAAAGACTGTATAACGAGGTGATTTGAGGACCGTTTCAAGCCTAGTTTTGGAGGCCAAGATTGTAACAAGAGAGCCAAGGGAAAAGGTAAGGTTTGTAGGTTGTTTAAGGGCTACATTGAGGGCTAGAACCTCTATCTCAACAAGTCATGGAAGGAGGATAGACCTGTGGTAAGTCCGTAGGCCCTTATCTACGTAGAAAGGCTATGTGTAGGGCTATTGTGGGGTTAATTAAAGCCCTATCTAGAAACATGCAGGAAAAGAGACTAACAGGTTTATTAGGAGGCCTTGTATGGGGTTAAATCTATGTTTGGAGAGTGCTTTGTGCTATAACAAGACTGAGTGCTAGGCCATAGGCCATAACATCTTAGCGAGGGAAAGCATGGAGCTAGTTGAGGGTTGTTCTATGCCCTATCCTTTCAGTAAGGTGGAGGAGACCTATAGTAGGAGAGACCGCAATACTTTAAGGGTTGTTTGGTGACTATTTTAAAGGATGTTGTAGCTTGTGGGTGCCCTAACTAGTCACTAACATAAGCATAATTTTTCCAGGAATAAAAACTGATTTGGAGCAATGTTAGAGCTACATTGGGTCAAGGATATTGACCATATTTGGATCAAATTTAGAGTAGCCTATGGGAGCTACATGTTGGGTTAACATGAAGTGTTGAATACCCCAAGTAGGAGAAGATCTCATGGTGTATGGATGCCCTAGGTGAGGACATGTTGATTGAAGCCTAAATTTGTGAAATAGCTCCTCTATTGCAGAAGCAAAGGGAAATTGATGAGAATTTGGTGGGAAGACATGTGCAAGGGTCTCCTAGGTGTGGGGATGCCCTAACTAGGTGCAAATGCTACAACGTGGGCTTGGTCACTGGTGGTTTGTTGGAAGGCAGCGTGAGAGTGGACCAAGTGTTAATGTGATTGGGCACTTATGGTCTATTGGGGGATAGTGAGATAGTGCTCAAGTTGGAGCCCTATGAGAAACACATCGTTGGACAAAGGTAGGTGTGAGAGAGGTCATTGTTGGGATCAAGGATCTGATCAACCAGGAGCAGTTTGTGGAGCCCGAGACTTGTGTGTGGAGAAGGACATCTACAACAGATGATGGGAAATCCTCCTAGCTTGTGTTCATTGTGGGAGATGGAAATATTGTAGTGATAGGTGGTATCCCTCCATGCCCTATGTTGGTCTTCATTGAAGCAACGCATGAAGACCATAGTTGGCTAAAGTCCCTGAGTAGTTGAGGAGTAGTGGTGCGCAGGTCGAGAGTTGTTCACAAGTGGAGCTATGAACAATGTGACAAGAGTCTCGATGTGTTGATGTGCTGATGGATGAATGATCAATTAGAGAGAAGATTGGATAGCCAAGGATTAGTTTCCAGATGGGCTTGGAGCATTGATAGAGGCAGGAGCTGCAAATCGAGAGCCGCAGGACTGGGCAAGTACAGGGTACGACTGAGAGGAGATGAGACAACATGCAACAACCAGATGGTCAAAGTATTTTGTTGAGGGAAGATTGGTTGTCGATGTACTGACACCAAGACCTAGTTTTATATCTCTTACTAGTGGCTATATGAGGGCCATTATCCCTAGTACGAGAGCCTTAAATTGTTGTACTATATGTTGTTTAGTATAACAAAGTTGGGATAAAAACTGTAAAAGGTTTCCTATATTATGCACATATGTGATTTAATGTTTCTTATATTTCACTATGCAAAGTAGTATTGTTGAGATTATTGGTTTGGTAGCATCAAAAATTTTAAGATTCTATTATAGACCCAAGGTCATGGAAATTCAACATATTCATGTCTTTTTTTCTTCAAAAAGAGAAGTGCATACTTATTTATTTACATGGTAAATCTATTACTTTTTGAAAACTCATTAGAGAGATCCTATAATTTATGTCAATTAATGATAACATATTTAATATCCTTGATGAGGTGGTTTTTATTACAAAATAACATATTTAAACTATTTCTAATTACAAAAACTACATCAAATTGTGTAGTCCATGGAATTTTTCTTTTCTTCTTTTCTTGTTTCTTCTTTAAACTTCATATCTTCAATTTATTTTCTCCTAATCATTAATTCATTGTAAGTCATAGTCGCCACCCTTTTTTTGACATACCTTTTTGTCATGATCCAATCCCTTTCAACCTTTCTCAGGTACTTATCCAATTTCTCAAATTCAATGGATGTATCTTCCTTTCCTTCCACATTCTACTCTTTCAACCTCATTATTCATTTATTTACCTTAGGTTACCTATTCATTCCATACGTTCCACACCACACTCATTTCCTTACCTTGACTACTTAACCATTTGTCCTAATGTGGAATGTAGAACACGAGGCTCCCTTTCCAAACACTTCATCCTATCCATAATTTTTTCTCTGTGTCATCCTCCACCTTTTGTACACCATACTATGCATTCAATTATTTCTACATACATAGTTCCATACTCCATTCACTTGGCCATTTGTGCTTTTTCATTACCTCTACATTCTTATAGAGATATACTATCTAGCAAGCATTGATGATAAATGGAAAAGTAAATGCCAATTGGCATGATGGGGTCTTGACACATGGCCTTGAATAAAGATATTTTAATATATTTTCATAGTTTATACATGGGAACGTATAACAACTAGGATTAATCAAATATGCATTAACACAAACCACTAAATTATGGAAGTAAAGTGACGTGGACTGGTGAATGGGCATGGGCACAGTAATATCACTCTAAAATTATCACATGTGATAAGACATAGATGAGGGTGATTAATATTTGGACCTATCATCCAAATATAATGATATCTCATTTCTCAATATTAATGCTAAAATAATTGTTTCACATTTCCAGTGTGGTATACATCCTTGACTATTGAGAGTTGGTGAGAGTTGGTTTTGACACATATTGATAATAGTTGTAGATACATTTTCAATAGGCTATAAGTGGAATTGTGATAATTTATTATAGAAAATTAAGTCTTATTAGAGAGGACATGACCTATGCAATTTATGAAAGAGAGCCTCCATGATTTGACAACTACAATGGATCATATGTCCTAGAAGATGAATAATTTAAAATGATCATTGAAAATCCATTTTTGATTCATATTTCTCCATGTTGGTTAATGATTGTTTGGCAAGTTTGTAGGAATGACATGTGCATTTATTATAGGTTATGGAGCTACCTAGAATGATGCCTTATGACCACAATAAATAGAAAATGAGAATTAGAGTATGGAAAACAATTAAGGAAGGTTTGGTTGATGAGAAATATAAATTTTTATGGATAAAACAATAAAAGGAAAATTTGGAAATATGGAAAGCAATAATGGAAAGGAATTAGTTTTAAGGAATTAAACGTTTTAATTTACTAGAAGTGTAACACTGAATACCAATGCTAATGATGTGAAATGAGTGTTTGGCTCAATATATTTTGTTATGATTGAGGATAATGTTTTATTTGTAACATAATTGATCTCATTTAAGAGATTTAAAGATGATCAACCATCTGCCATATATTTAAACAACAGATGAAAATGAACAAAGGATTGGATCCTTGGTGATTCCCCTCCATGTACTAAAACCATTATTATTTCCAAAAATAAGAATCTAAAAGAATGTTGTGTATCTATCTTCCTTTGTTTATTCTATGTGTTGATTCATTATGTGAATATTGCAATATCTTTTTTAGGTAATTTTTTCCCCATATATAATCTTGGCTGCCTTTTCCTCTTGTTCATAAGGACATATATGGACTAGAGTTTTGATTGATCTCCTTTATATCCATTGTATGAGAGTTATGCCGATTTATATGATTGATTAGACCATGGAATTACAACTCATAGTTTATTGGATTTTCAATGTGCTCCTTATTAATTATGTTTGATGGATTGTGTATAGGTATTTCTTGAATCAATATCTACTTAATACATATTTATAAGAGAAAAACATACTTGATCATGCCATATTTATGTAGAGATACATACCCCATGAACTTGTTGAAAACTTTTAGGATTTAAGGTTTCATTGAATTCTTATCAGGTAATATCCCCTTGAGTCGGGAAAGAACCATACAAAATTGAAAGGACAATTGTTGTGGTAATAACAAGTAACCTCCTACATATCACTAGGGAAAATTGTAAGAATGGAAATTTATTTTATATGTAGAAATCTTAGCAAATCTTACTAGCCTTTAATAATAAAAAAATGTAGAATATTTCTAATATTTTTGTAAAATTTTTCAATTTTTTATGGATTTATTAGTTTCTATAAATTTAGATCGTTTTTAATGTAAAATAATTTTATCTATAGAATTTGGGTGGATAATTTTTTTTTAAAGAACGGGTAAATGTTTTTATATTAATAAATTTGTATTATGGGCAAAAACCCTTACATAGTGATTTTTATTTTTGACAAAAAATGAGATCATCAGTCAAATGGTTGCTAGCTTTGAAGCTATGAATCTTTCCTATACTAAAAACATAGATACTATAGACTTGATGAAAAGACCCCCGTATTAATAGGAATTTATATGGAAACATAGATAATCAAATTTGACACTACAACCAACACTAACCAGAGGCTCAATAATCAACAACGACCATGTTCCACAGCGTTAGAAGGTATAAAATCATGAGTGGTGAGGTATTTTCCTTTTTGAGACAACACTGAAATCAATTCCCCCGAAGTCAAGTTGTGCTCTACCAATCTTAGAGATCTCCAACAAAGAAGCTTAAGCACTAAGAAAATTTACCTCCTAATGAAAGACATTCAAATTTTTCTCCATTTCAGTATGATTCCCAAGTAACCTGGCTTCCAGGAAGAGTTGAAATGATTGCCTTTTCCTTTCAACCATATACTCCAACTACTGGATTGAAACCAAGAATGCTTCGACCTCTTCTAACATCCTGTCAACACCACGCTAGCATTGAAATTCTCCACATTTTCTGAGGAGTCTTCCATCTCAAAAAGAAAACCTCTACATCAAAAAACCTAAACCATAGATAAATTTTCTTGACCTACCTAACCCATCATAAATTAGTGGCACTTGAACAAATTGGGAGGCCAAGTGTTTCATTACATACACAGAGTTGAAGCACTACCACGAGCCAAGTTGCAGCAAGATTTCCAAAGCCATATTAGAGTCTTAAACAATACCAAGAATAGACGACTGATGAATTCCATGAGATAAAAAATTAAATCCGTCCCACTTTTCAATGAGAAAAACTCTGTCGTTGAGGAATTCGAGAGAAAATCCTAGAAGGAATGTATTAAATAAACTAGATGCTCAATATTAGAGAGAGACAATGGGACATGCCACTTGTAGATGATAACATGACATTGGGAAGGAGCCTCGAGGATCCATGGATGAAAAGGCGAAGGCCATCGAATCCCGAGGCCCTTTCTTTTTTGGAGACAAAGCAAGGGATGATATGAGCAGGAGAAAATTAACCAAAAACCGATTCAAAATATTTTTGCAGTGATGTCAAAATAAATAAGGAAATAATTACACCTTGGAATTCCAATCATGTCTAAGGGTTGGGGAAATTCGTGAAACAATGATCTATTTCCAATCTTCCTTCACCCAAATAAGGTTTTTTTTAGCTAGAGAATTTGCCACCGAATTCAAATGCCTATACACGTTGAAGAGATCCAACTGCTCAAAATAAGAAGCAGTTACAATGATCCTTTGAAGCAATGGATAAATATAATATCATGTCACCTTTTTGGCCTTGATCATTTGATGGATAACACACATTGAATCACTAAAAACATTGGATAAGTCATTTTCTTGCAATATCTATTTTTAAACCTTTCCACATAGTGTGAATCTTAGCTTGATTGTTGGTCTCTAGGACAAGTCCCCAAGCATATTATGACACAATTTTTCCATTTGGGCTGATTAAAGCCCCTCCTATTATTGCCTCCCATGGGTGAATCATTTTAAGAAAAATAGAATTAGTAATTTTTTTTTGAGAAAACATATGGAAAATTATCCCATGTGTGAAATTTAGTCCCTAAAATTCCCCCAACATGTCATTAAAGTTCCCTTATTTAGTATTAAGGAATTAATATTTATGAAATGAAACTTTTGGGGATAATAGATTGTATTTGTTCCCCTATTCATGATTATGGTATCCATCATATAAACATAGGGACTTGAAAATAGTACATTACAAAGATAAAGAAGTTCTACATTAACTTTTGTTCCATCAATAAAAATTTCACTAGGAGAAAACCTAAGATTACGCTAGTTGGTTACTGTTAAATATACATCATTTTTCACACATATAAAATGGCGTGGATGAGAAAAATGATGCATATATAAACCAATATTACTTTTTGTAATTAGATTGGCCTATGAAAAAGAATCAAATGATGCAATATTGTCGTCGTTCTTATTTATTTGAATCTTGATATGAAAAACCTTCATCATTTTATTATCTTCTTTGTGATTAAATATACTATGATTGACCACCTTTCAAACTACTATGAAGATAATATTTTTCATCCACATCTAAATTCTCTTATGTCTCCTTACATCCTTCCACTAGAAGAAACTCATTTTTGGAGTGCTCATGCTTGTTGTTCCTAGGATTCAAATCTAGATCCAACTTCCAACTTTTTTTGTTAGTGTGACCACCAATGTTCAAATGTTCAAAGTGGTTATTAGGCTCCTTTCACACATGTATAATGTCAAAAATGTTATTGTCATTCTTTGAAGCCTTCCACGAGTGATCAAACATGCTCTTACAAAGTGGTCTTAGGGTGTCAAGGTCAAAGTCATTTTAGTGAGTCTTCAAATAAAATTTGGTCACTAGGTATTAGGTCTAGGGTTTGTTTTCACACATTCCAAAGTTTTCCAAGTGTCGGTCCATGTCACCATTCAGCCAAGTGTACCATCATTCAAAGATTTTTCATCATCATTTCAGGTTCCAATGGGTCATTTTACACCTTGTTCATGCTTCAGTTGTACTTGGGTAAGGCTCGTTTCCCTCTCCTAGGGTTTTGAAGCTAATTTCTCTTAGATGGTCAAATCATCAACAAAACTTGTATCCTGATGTTCATACACCTTCCCCTATCCTTAATTTACCTTATTAAACACTTCCCATCATTGATATCCCTCAAATTCCTCATTTTCCCACAAACCCTAGTTTCTTGCTACAATTTGACAATTTTCTAGGCTAGGCCTGTGTTTATCCCTTTCAGACCCCTTCCCCTCACTCAATATTTGAAATTATACCTTCCCATATTTTATTACATCAATCCCTACTTCAAAAAATTTCCTCAAGAATTTAGAAGCCTCTTATCCCCTTCATTTCCCTTCATTTCGACAAATCCCCTATTCCACACATCAGGATAGGTTTTACTCAAATGATGTTTTTGAGCAAGAAAAAATTAATTTGGAGAAAGTGAGAGAGGTTTTTGTCAAAAATAGTCCAAGGAAGAAAAACCTCCTTCACGTTTTACACAGGTATCATGGTTTTAGATAAATGTCAAAAGTACAGTTGCCTCAGGAGAATTGATGCACCTCTGATGTGACCTTGGGAAAATCAAGATTTCGCCTAGCTTGGTTAGCCAAATGACTTGCTTGGTGAGTTAAATGATAATGAGACACAAAAATATTTCCAATGAGCTATAATGAGCTCAATTTGGAGTTGAGAAAGACCTTCAAAAGTTGACTGCAACAGCACTTTGCCTTTAGGCAGCCTCATTTTGCACATTTTGACTAGTCTTGGTAGATTTGACTTTTGACAGGGCAAATGAACTCCAAATTAAAAGATTCAAGTTGCGTTGGAAGGTAGATTCACTAATATTTTAAAAACGTTATCTTTCACCCAATTTTGACACCGGAAAAACCTCCAAAACTTAATATGAAAACGGCACTATGCACAGAATCAGTGGCACTACACCCACAAGCTTTTCCAACAGGTGCGTAGCGCCACAGGCGCTCGCTTTTGATAGGGACACCCATTTGAAGAAAAATTGTCATTTTTAGATTCCTTATGAAAATTCAGGCAGGCTCAAAAATTACCAGGAAGTTTTGACAAGTTTTGGACCTCCAAAAGGGCCAAAAAATGCCCTCTCTGCCACTTTTTGGCCACACAGGAAGCAGTCTTGGGAGATTGCAATTTTGGAGGGGAACATGGACCCCAAATTCAAAAATTAAACTTTTCATAGAAATTAAACAGAAATACCTTTCCAACAAGCCATCTTGGAGCAAATTTGGTGAATGGGAATCCCTCCAAAAGTAGCTTGGAAAAAGCGCTACACACAGAAAAAATGGCTCTACGCACAAGATGAAAAAGTGCCAATTTTGCTCAAAAACTCTTTTTTTCACCTAGTTTTCTTCTACTTTGACTTTTTCTCTCTTATGATCAAATTAATGATATGACATGATGTAAACTGATGTACTATTATGTAAAAATTATAAAAATTGACTTGATAAGGTTGACACATCAGTTGTAGGTGGTTTAGAGTTGAATGAATCAGTTTCGTAGGTTTTAGAGGCAAGTTGTTCCACTGCCTATTTTTGTGTTCCTAGTTTAGATATGGTTGAAACCATCCCTCTTCTCATGGGTTCGACCTCTAATGGCTAGCATGGGTGGTTTTAGGCCTATAACTTGTACTTTATTAATCATTTGTCGAGGTTGGACTCTTGTGGATGCATTGAGCATTATTGTACATCAGTTCTGTAGTTTGACAAGGAAATAAACCAGGGTTTTGCAACATTTTGTGGGATTCTTGTGGTAATGTTATTTAGCATTGTTTTCTTCTTAGTTATTTAGTGATATTATTTTTATGTGTGCCATCATCTCTTTTATTCTTCATAGCTAAATGAATCAAGTGTAAAAGGTAGAATCCATTGGTGTTTCAGTACTCTGCCTTAGGGTTTATTTAGTTTTACACGTTTTCTACTATTTGAAGAGGACTCATGAAAATTGCATGCCATCTCAAGCTCCTCACCAATATTTATACTCACCATTACACTTATTTTGAAGTGTTAAAACACTTGCCTACCTCGCCCCACAGAAACCTCTGCAAATCTGTGTTGATTTCCTGGACCCAAAGCTACCTTCCCCACCTGATCCAACGACCAACCATTAAATTAAATCAAATTCCTCTGAGCAAGCATACCTAACCTAAAATTAGTCTTTATATCAGTCATCTCAAGCCTTCCTTGATAAATGTTCATTGAGATTGACAAGGAGAGATCCCTCTCCCTACCTGGTAGGGCTAGCTACCAGGTTAAGCGTCGTTTGATGTTACCCTAGACTTGCCTTTCTTAGCCTGAGGTAGATTTAGGCCCTAACATAGTGGCAAACATACTGGGGACATAGTTTTATGTTCCTCAGCAAAATGTAATCAATTCTATGTTCCTCAGCAAAATGTAATCAAGTTCAAATCTGATTGTTGATGGTGAACAACGATCAGACACACCAAGAGTGAAAATAATTCACCTGGAAATTCGAAATCAATTTTGAGATTAGATCCAACGACTCCACTGGAGGATGAACCTGACCAGCAGAAACATGAAAGGACAATATGGAAAGATCAAGTATTCAAGTTGGAATTTCATCCAAGACATTATGTTCTTTGTTATAAATTATTTCTTCTCTTTTCCCGAGAATGTCAAGAAGACTTTGCAAAGTATATTGTATTTGAGAAAAGGTCCTTGGCCTGCATGTGATTCCTTCCCTTTGAAGATTGTGAATACCAAAGATTTACATGCCGTTGAGCTCGATCAAGACCCTTTTTCTGAATCCTGTGATGACTGTCTTCAAACTAATGAGCCTCAAGAGACCAATACTGATTCTACACCTTATGTACATACCCCTATACCTTGTAAAATTCCAGATTGATACAAGCCTTTGATTTTACCTCCTATATCCCATGCTTTCCCTAAAAATCGTGATCTATATCTACCAATATTTGATGGTGACTATAACAACATCATTGCTGAGAGACATGTATTGAATTTTGAGTCTTTTCTCGTCCTTTTTGAATTTGATGAAGAAGATGTCAGTATTAGGATTTTTGCTCTTTCTTTGCAAGGCAAAGTCAAGAGTTGGTTCAAAACTCTGCCTGATGCGAGCATCTCAGGTTTCCAACTGTTCGTTAAAATTTTCCTCGACAGGTGGGTGGCTAGATAGAACCCTTTCTTGATTAGAGAAGAGTATAACCAGCTGAAAAGACTCCCACGGGAGACAGTACAATAGTTTACTGCCAGATTTAATCAAGTCTACTTTTCGATGCCGATTAATATAAGACCTCCTCTTGGATCCGCTCTCTTACACTATTCAGATGCTTTTGATCCAGAAATGGAGTTTCAACTTAGAGAAAGGAACCTTGCAACACTTGAAGAGATGCAAAACAATGCAGTAGATGTAGAGGCTCATTTGCTGATCAGAAGGGCAAAGTTGAAGGAAGAAGAGATGAAAAACATAGATCTAGAGGAATCGACATCTTTAGAGGTAAAACTCGACATTTTGGTAAGCGTAGTGGAAGAGATGATGCAAAAGATTACTGCAAGGAATGATTATGATGTTCAAGACCATGGCTCACTAATTGAAGAAGAACAAGTTGTTGATCCAAAACATTTTCTTTCTTATCCTAGCTGTCATAGATCTGATAATGCTTGTGTTATAGATCATCTTGGAGAAGATAGATTTGTTGATATGACATGTATGCCTGATGATGTGTTTTATACTGATGAATTCCCTAAGTTTGATCAGTATGATGATGATTATGTTCTCCAAACAGAAGCTAATTTTGCAAACAAATCATCAGCTAGTTTGTGGGAGGAGGAAGTTAACTTGCAGTAGCTCGAATACAGTGATCAACCATTGCATATGAGCTATTGAAGTGAGGAGGAAAGTGCAGCAAATTTTGAAGTAAGTGAAGGATCTTTGCATTTTTGTTTTGCTTCATTTCAATTCATCATAGACAATTTGCATGCAATCAGAAATTAACCGTCGATAAGCTTCGATCTTGACCATCTTGAGGGAAATGAAATCCTTGTTCAAGACTTTTCATATCGAGAGTTGCAGTCTCCAAATGCCATTGATTGTCAAGGTGCAGATGAATATTTGGAAGCTGGACCATATGATCAAATGATGCAAGATGATTCCATACCATTTTGTTTTGAATCATTTCAGTTTTTGAAAGGAAAATTGCATAGTATATCTTCAAATGTGTAGGCTGTAGGCATCATGTAATCTCATTGGAACCAATAAGAAATGGATGACAGTAGTCTTTTCAAGTTTTTCACAATCCAATAGTTGATGTGTTGGATGCTGTCTACAATCAAAGTCCTTCTCCATTAGCTAACTGTGAGCTTGAAACATGTACTAATACAAACTTGATCCAGTAGCCAATTTCTTTGTCATTTTCAAAAGGAGTCTCGTCACAAAGCTCAGATGAAAGTTTGCATTCATGGAAAGTAATCCATTGGATGAGCTAAGTCCCAGTGTGCATGAATTTCAAGATTCTTATGTAGTGTTTTTGGAGTCAGATAGAGAATCCATATCATTCAATGGATCTATTTACAAGTTTTCACGGGAGTTGCCTTTTAGTAGTTCTTTCTTGTTGTTCATAAGCAAGCACTTATGGAGAAGGCAAACAACAGCCAGAATGCTTACTTGGTTGCATTGGTTGTTTCATTTCACTTGATCAAGTGATGAATGGAACAACTAGTATAGTTTGTATTTAATAAGCTCTATTTTGAGCATATTTTCTAGTTTGTCATTTGTGTTTTAGTATTGAGTCAGTTTGTGTCATCAAGTCGTCAGTTTTTAGTCATGCATTTCAGATTGTGTTTTTGATTCCATGCCCAATGGATAAGGCACTGGTCTGCTCTACCAAAGATCTGCGGTTCTTGGCACCTCCAAGGAGCTACCATTCCCATTGGAGCCAATGTTAGTGTCAGTCCTTGAAGCCTTCCACCAGTGATCAAACATGCTCTTACTAAATGGTCTTAGGGTGTCAAGGTCAAATTTTGTCATTTCAGGGAGTCTTCAAATAAAATTTGGTCACTAGGTATTAGGTCTAGGGTTTGTTTTCACTCATTCCAAATTTTTCCAAGTGTCAATCCATGTCACCATTCAGCTAAGTGTACCATCATTCAAAGAGTTGTCATCATCATTTTAGGTTCCAATGGGTCATTTTACACCTTGTTCATGCTTCAGTTGTACTTGGGTAAGGCTCATTTCCCTCTCCTAGGGTTTTGAAGGTAATTTCTCTTGGATGGTCAAATCATCAACAAAACTTGTATCCTGATGTTCATACACCTTTGCCTATCCTTACGGTAACTTATTAAACACTTCCCATCACTGAGATCCCTCAAATCCTCATTTTCCCACAAACCCTAGTTTCTTGCTACAATTTGACAATTTTCTAGGTTAGGCTTGTGTTTAGCCCTTTTAGACCCCTTCCCCTCACTCAATATTTGAAATTCCACTTTCATCTATTTCCTAACATCCCTCCCTACTTCCCAAAATTTCCTCAAGAATTTAGAAGCCCCTTATCGCCTTCATTTTGACAAATCCCCTGTTCCACACATCTGGAAAGGTTTTACTCAAATGATGTTTTTGAGCAAGAAAAAATGGATTTGGAGAAAATGAGAGAAATTTGTGTCCATAATAGGTCAAGGAAGGAAAACCTCCTTCCCTTTTTACACAGGTGTCATGGTTTTAGAGAAATGTCAAAAATACAGTTGCCTCAAGAGAATTGATGCACCTCTGAAGTGACCTTAGGAAAATCAAGATTTTGCCTAGCTTGGTTGGCCAAATGACTTTCTTGATGAGTTAAATGATAACTAGACACAAAGATATTTCCAATGAGATATCATGAACTCACTTAGGAGTTGAGGAAGACCTTAAAATGTTGACCGCAATAGCACTCTGCCTTTAGGTAGCCTCATTTTGCACATTTTGACTAGTCTTGGAATATTTGCATTTTGATAGGGAAAATGAACTCCAAATTGCAAAATTCAAGTTGTGTTGGAAAGTAGAGTCAATAATATTTCTAACAAGCTATCGTGCACCCAATTTGGACACTGGGAAGGCCTCCAAAACTTGATCTGAAAATGGCGCTACACACAGAATCAGTTGCGCTACGCACACAGGATTTTCTAAAAGGTGCATAGCGCCACTAGTGTTCACTTTTGATAGGGACCAAAGTTTGAAGAAAAATTGGCATTTTTCGATTCCTTATGAAAATTTATGCATGCTTAGATATTACCAGGAATGTTTGACAAGTTTTGGACCTCCAAAAAGGCCAAAAACACCCAAAAAAGTCCTCTCTGCCACTTTTTGGCCACACAGGAAGCAGTCTTGGGAGATTGCAATGTTGGAGGGGAAAATGGACACAAAACTCAAAAATTCCACTTGCCCTAGAAATTAGATAGACATAACTTTACAGCAATCCATCTTGGAGCAAATTTGGTGAAGAGGAAGCCCTCCAAAAGTAGCTTGGAAAAAGTGCTACGCACAGAAAAATGGCGCTATGCACAAGATGAAAAAGTGCCAATTTTGCTCAAAAACTCTGCTTTTCGCCTAGTTTTCTTCTAGTTTGAATTTTTATCTATTATGATCAAATTCATGATGTGACATGATGTAAATTGATGTACTATTATATAAAAATGATAAAAATTGACTTCATAAGGTAGACATATCAGTTGTAGGTGGTTTAGAGTTGAATGAATTAGTTTCCTAGGTTTTAGAGGCAAGTTGTTCCACTGCCTATTTTTGTGTTCCTAGTTTAGCTATGGTTGAAACCACCCCTATTTTCATGGATTTGAACCCTAATGGATAGAATGGGTGTTTTGAGGCCTATATCTTGTAATTTCTTAGTCATTTGTCTACGTTGGACTCATGTGGATGCATTGAGCATTATTGTACATCACTTCTGCAGTTTGGCAAGGAAATAAACCAGGGTTTTGCAGCATTTTGTGGGATTCTTGTGGTAATATGATTTAGAATTTTTTTCTTCTTAGTTATTCAATGATATTATGTTTATGTGTGCCATCATCTCTTTTATGCTTCACAACTAAAAGAATCAAGTGTAAAAGGTAGAATCCATTAGTGTTTCAGTGCTCTACCTTAGGGGTTTATTTAGTTTTACATGTTTTCTATTGTTTGAAGAGGACTCATGAAAATTGCATGCCTCTATAGCTCCTCAAAAGTATTTAGACTCACCATTACACTCATTTCAAAGTGTTAAAACACTTTCCTACCTCGCACCACACAAACCTCTGCAAATCTGTGTTGATTTCCCGGACCCAAAGCTGCCTTCCCCACTTGATCTAGCAACAAATCATTAAATTCAATAAAATTCCTCTAAGCAAGCATACCTAGCCTGAAATTAGTCTTTATATCATTCATCTCAAGCCTTCCTTGATAAATTTTCATTGAGATTGATAAGGAGAGATCCCTCTCCCGACCTGGTAGGGCTAGCTACCAAGTTAAGCGTGGTTTAATGTTACCCTAGACTTTCCTTTCTCAGCCTGAGGTAGATTTAGGCCCTAACATAATGGCGGCCATACTGGGAGTGTAGTTTTATGTTCCTCATCAAAATTTAATCAAGTTCAGATCTGATTGTTGATGGTGAACAACGATCAAACACAACAAGGTTGAAAATCATTAACCTGGCGATTCCAAATCAGTGTTGAGATCAGATCCAAAGACTCCACTGGAGGATGAACCTGACTAGCAGAAACATGAAAGGACAATATGGAAAGATCAGGTATTTAAGTTGGAATTTCATCCAAGACATTATGTTCTTTGTTATAAATTATTTCTTCTCTTTTCCCGAGAATGTCAAGAAGACTTTGCAAAGTATATTATATTTGAGAAAAGGTCCTCGGCCTGCATGCGATTCCTTCCCTTTGAATATTGTGAACACCAAAGATTTACATGCCTTTGTGCTTGATCAAGACCCTTTTTCTAAAGCTTGTGATGACCGTCTTCAAACTGATGAGCCTCAAGAGACCAAGACTGATTCTACACCTTCTGTACATACCCCTATACCTTGTAAAATTCTACATCGATACAAGCCTCTAATTTTACCTCCTATATCCCTTGCTTTCCCTAAAAATCATGTCCTATATCTACCAAGATTTGATGGTGGTTGTAACAACATCACTGCTGAGAGACATGTATTGAATTTTGATTCTTTTCTCAACCTTTTTGAAGTTGATGAAGAAGACGTAGTATTAGGATTTTTGCTCTTTCTTTGCAAGGGAAAGTCAAGAGTTGGTTCAAAACCCTGCCTAATGTGAGCATCTCAGATTTCCAATAGTTCGTCAAAGTTTTCCTCGACAGGTGGGTGGTCAGATAGAACCATTTATTGATTATAGAAGAGTATAACCAGCTGAAAAGACTGCCAGGGGAGATAGTACAACAATTTTCTGCCAGATTTAATCAAGTCTACTTTTCGATGCTAGTTAATATAAGACCCCCTCTTGGATCCTCTCTCTTGCACTATCCTGATGCTTTTGATATGGAAATGGAGTTTCAGATGAGAGAAAGGAACCTTCAACACTTGAAGAGATGCAAAATAGTGCAGTAGATGTAGAGGCTCATTTGCAGATTAGAAGCACAAAGTTGAAGGAAGAAGAGATGAAAAACATAGATCGAGAGGAATCAACATCTTTAGAGGTAAAGCTTGACATTTTGGTAAGCGCAGTGGAAGAGATGATGCAAAAGATCACTGCAAGGAATGATTATGATGTTCAAGACCATGGCTCACTGATTGAAGAAGAATAAGTTGTCGATCCAAAACATTTTCTTTCTTATCCCAGTTGTCATAGATCTGATAATGATTGTTTTATAGATCATCTTGGAGAAGAGAGATCTGTTGATATGACATGTATGCTTGATGATGTGTTTTATACTGATGAATACCCTAAGTTTGATCAGTATGATGATGATTATGTTCTCCAAATAGAAGCTAATATTGCAGACAAATCAACAGCTAGTTTGTGGGAGGAGGAAGTTCACTTATAGCAGCTCAAATACAGTGATCAGCCATTGCATATGAGCTATGGAAGTGAGGAGTAAAGTGCAGAAAATTTTGAAGTAAGTGAAGGATCTTTGCCTTTTTGATTTGCTTCATTTCAGTAAATCAGAGACAAATTGCATGCAATTAGAAATCAATCGTCGATAAGCTTCAATCTTGACCATCTTGAGGGCAGTGAAATCCTTGTTCAAGAATTTTCATATCCAGAGTTGTATTCTCCAAATGCCATTGATTGTCAAGTTGCAGATGAAGATTTGGAAGCTGGACCATATGATCAAATGATGCAAGATGATTCCGTACCATTTTGTTTTGAATCATTTCAGTTTTTGAAGGGAAAATTGCATAGTATATCTTCAAATGAGTAGGCTATAAGACATCATGTAATCTCATTGGAACCAATAGAAAATGGGTTGCAGCATATTTTCAAGTTTTTCACAATCCAATAGCTGATGCGTTGGATGATGTCTGCAGTCAAAGTCCTTCTCCATTAGCTATCTATGAGCTTGAAACGTGTATTGATACAAACTTGATCCAGTAGCTAGTTTCTTTGTCATTTTCAGCAGGAGTCTCATCACAAAGCTCATATGAAAGTTTGCATTCATGGTCCGAGGAGAAGAAAAGTAATCCATTGGATGAGCTAAGTCCTAGTGTGCATGAATTTCAAGATCCTTATGCAGTTTTTTGGAGTCACATAGAGAATCCATATCATTCAACGGAAGTGTTTACAAGTTTTCATGGGAATTTCCTTTCAGTAGTTCTTTCTTGTTGTTCATAAGCAAGAACTTGTGGAGAATGCAAACAGCAGCCAGAATGCTTACTTGGTTGCATTGGTTGTTTCATTTTACTTGATCAGGTGATGAATGGAACAACTAGTGTATGTTGTATTGAATAAGCTCTATTTTGAGCATATTTTCCAGTTTTTCAGTTGTGTTTTAGTATTGAGTTAGTTTCAAGTTAGTTTGTGTCATCAAGTCGTTAGTTTTCAGTCATGCATTCAAAATTGAGTTTTTGATTCCATGCCCAATGGATAAGGCACTGGTCTGCTCTCCCAAAGATCTGTTGTTCTTGGCACCTCCAAGGAGCTACCATCCCCATTGGAGGCAATGTTAGTGTCAGTCTTTGAAGCCTTCCACCAGTGATCAAACATGCTCTTACAAAGTGGGCTTAGGGTGTCAAGGTCAAATGTTGTCATTTTAGTGAGTCTTCAAATAAAATTTGGTCACTAAGTATTAGGTCTAGGGTTTGCTTTCACTCATTCCAAAGTTTTCCAAGTGTCGGTCCATGTCACCATTCAGCCACGTGTACCATCATTCAAAGAGTTGTCATCATCATTTCAGGTTTCAATGGGTCATTTTACACCTTGTTCATGCTTCAGTTGTACTTGGGTAAGGCTCATTTCCCTCTCCTAGGGTTTTGAAGGTAATTTCTCTTGGATGGTTAAATAATCAAAAAAACGTGTATCCTGATGTTCATACACCTTCCCATATCCTTAATGTACCTTATTAAACACTTCCCATCACTGATATTCCTCAAATTCCTCATTTTCCCACAAACCCTAGTTTCTTGCTACAATTTGACAAATTTCTAGGCTAGGCCTATGTTTAGCCCTTTTAGACCCCTTTCCCTCACTCAATATTTTAAATTCCACTTTCCCCTATTTCCTAACATCCATCCCTACTTCAAAAAATTTCCTCAAGAATTTAGAAGCCCCTTATCCCCTTCATTTCCTTTCATTTCGACAAATCCCCTGTTCCACACATTGGGGTAGGTTTTACCCAAATAATGTTTCTGACCAAGAAGAAATCAATTTGGAGAAAGTGAGAGAGGTTTTTGTCCATAATTTTCCAAGGAAGAGAAACCTCCTTCACGTTTTACACAGGTGTCATGGTTTTAGAGAAATGTCAAAAATACAATTGCCTTAGGAGAATTGATGCACCTCCGAAGTGACCTTGGTTAAATAAATATTTCTCCTAGATTTGTTGTCCAAATGACTTTCTTGATGAGTTAAATGATAACTAGACAGAAATATATTTCCAAAGAGCTATCATGAGCTCAATTTGGAGTTGAGGAAGACCTTCAAAGGTTGACTGCAACAACACTCTGCCTTTAGGCAGCCTCTGTTGGGTTGTGTTATATTCTTTCCACAACTAACCTACGTAGTGAATCGGGGGCTTAGAGGGGGGGC